>JAMKCH010005729.1:0-47710 GCA_023653785.1 Ophioderma brevispina
GGGTACCCAACAAACCCCTGAGAACCCTCCCCGGGCCACTGAGTCATAAAGCGAAGCCCAAGGCACAGAGCACCAGCGTAATTTACAGCATACTGTTGCTATTAGTTACCGCCCAAGCCCATGACAGCCGTATGGAAAATTACCCCGAAAATTACACTTTGTCGTTGACTTCCCCAGGGGTCCATCGAATATAAAATGATCCTAGATGTCCATGAACATCGTCAGGCATTTAGTTTGTTGAGATAGTTTAGCAATGCAAAGATCATATAAAATGTTTTCCTTTTCCCAAAATGGCGTCACGATAGCGTTGCCACGTGGGTCTGGCTTTGTGCGTAGTTGCTAAGACATGTGTGACCTTTTTAACACAGTAGTAATGCACAACACTCCGAAGTTCTCATATTGTTTGCACAATGGGAATTTGACCTCGGCAAGTCGCGAAACATTATACTTGCTCAATGGTCCGACAACTCGTTCGTTTTTGTTATTTGTTACCAGCGAAAATAGGCATTGTCAGGCCGATTTTAATTAGGCCTATACACTGGAGAGAGCCCAGAGGCTTGTGACACATGGCAACATTGATACACATTTTGCGACATGCAGCGGGTGAAAAATGATTCACGTTTGGCAACTCACACTCCCAAAATGCAATGGGTAGGTGAGGTAGCAACACTTCTGTTTCCTGTTTTTACTGTAGGCAACTTTGAATGGTAAGCGGAGGCGTGATTTTCCAAATGTTTTCTTTCAAAAAACTTCACTATTTCTAATCTGAGAGATGTGGTTGACATGTCATATTAACATGGATAGTAATATCTATCCAGGGAACACCAATTTGTTATTTTATCAAATTAATTTTGAAATTTTTGATTTATTCTATTTAAGGGGAAATATACTCCACTCGCAGCTTGATCGAGAAACTCAATCTGTAGATAGCATAATGCTTCGCGTGCTATCTAGAGATTGAGGGGTTAAGCTTCGCAGAATGGGCGGTCGTGTTCAACTTTTTTGCGACGCTATTGTTTTTTGTTTAGGTGTTCGGAAAATGGTTGGTATTCTTACCATAACAATCCATGGGATATATTCTTGAGTGTATGCTGCTTGTTCTGAATCTTCTTTTGTAGTCGATCCAGTTGTGTACAATTTACAAATTCAAAAAAATTACCTTCTGAGCTGTCCTCCATCTTGGTTTGTTGTGACATTGGAAAAAGTGCCGTGACAGATGCTTTTCAGACCACAATGCAGTCTGATGGATGAACTATGTGGCGCATAGGGAAATAATGCGACAAGGTAAACGTGCAATGTCGGCCTCATTTCACATGTATAGGCATGTATAGATCGTTTGGCAATTGAATACGGCATAAAGTATATTATTTTAGCAGTAGAACATGTATCCAGACCAAATGATATTCTCTTGAAAGGCGCAACAAGATATTTCAAATATTACGAAGCTGTGCTCGACCCTTTTGCCACAAATGGAATCGTCCCAATTGTAAGTCGAAGAAAGAAAATGTGACGTGTCTCAGCAATTGGTGACACCACAGGGCACCGCCATTGGACGATTGCGTCAACCGTATTTGTTCTGCCATCCATAGCAGAGCTGGTTGCTGCGTGCCTACTGCATTATGAGGCCGTTGTTATGTCCCTTAGCTGTGAAGCTCGGGTAATATTCCCAACCGCGGAAGCTTTAAACTAAAACGGAGTGCGATGAATGAACATGAAAATGAATTTACGGGGATCGGCAGACAGCCACTTTGAATTCCCATTTTTGTTCTTCCCTGATCAACACAGATCCACGTGACAGATCAACAATGTTTTTAAAATTGGATCTCCAATATCTGAAATTAACAAAATCAGCATTGATAACAGTACAGATGAATGAAATGTGAGGTGCTTACACGCTTATGAAGAAAGTGGGTGCCTTTCTACGGGATTATTGTCGGGCTAGCAGAACAACAGAGAGCAATCTGATAGCAAAAGCGAATTCAATATAGAAACAATGCCATATATGAGACACTCGCACATATCGCAGTGTTTTTTTTGTTTTGTTGATCACACACCAATTGCGGTCAAATGTGCCAATTTTCACCGGAAGCAACCAAGATATGAAACAAATTAATGTCCAAGAATCCAATATGTAAGTTTGTAATTTTGGTAGGAAGAAATTACAACATTATTGCGTTTAGCCGGGAAATTCAGTCAGGGAGCAATTTCAGGTACTGTTATGGCAAATTATGTTGTTGATATGCCATGGGCTCGGCTGCCCATTCTACTATACATAGCCCTTCTAACCGTAAATGGGGTCCCATTTACGGTTAGATATTTCGAGCAACTCGCACTTAATTCTGCTGTGATCGAGAAACTCTCTCAGAGACTCTGTGAGTGTAATTTCATGGGCGGCGCTGCGTTGCAGAAAAATTTGACTATGGACCTTTAATTGTAATTAGTTTCTCTTCAGTAGTCGACTGCAACTTGCAAAACTTTAAGCTTCCAGTCATATAACTTTTTTCACTGAGTGCGGATGCCTTAAAGCACTATTAGCACATGTTTGAAGAGCGCCCCCATTTTCAAATTTGTTATTTTTGCAGTTACGTGTAATTGTCTAGAAACTATACTGCGAACGAGAAGTAAAAATACGTTATTTATCACAAAATAAACTATTTTGTAATTAGAATTGGGATCCCAGATTGGACTTAACGGCAGAGCGGGAAATGCTAACGTTTATGTCCCGGTCCATGATGCAAAGGGGGAAGGAGATAGTGCCACATGGAAATAACCTCTACTTGAACTTGTCTGAACATTAAAACACTAATGGATGAGCGTAGACACGTACATGCGCTATTCCCGGCTATTTCACATTGGAAGGCTTTTCCAGCAAGCCGTTTATTATTATCGGGGATCCCTGATAATATTAATTATTCAAAGATTCCTTCATTTGTGACCCATAGACATTTTCAAGCTTAAATACGCATTCACAGGTATAGTTAAATACTAGCCCGTTGACAATGCAACCGTGTAAAAATCTCCAATTTTGAAAAATTTGGGGCGCTCTTCAAAAAAATGTGCTAATATTGCTTTAAGCCGGATTAACCGGTCATTTTTTGGTTTTACACTTTCCACCCATTTGGTACCTTTCGAACCAGATTTCTGCCTAAATATGATCTGTGACATATTTTGTATAAAACAGACGTTGAACCATGAATGAGTTGGTAAAGCACCTACACCAGTCATTGCACTGTCAGTACTTCACACACCCATCATGCCCATAGCCACAAACAAACCGCTCGTTTTTCCTGGTTAATTTATGACGCATGCTTACTGATGCTTGAGTGACAACTGTCATTTTTATGTGCCTGGTATCGTCGGCGATTCACCGGAAAACAGCGCCGAAATCTGAAGTACAAAATACCTCATTCACGTGAAATATATCTTACAAGAAATGTAGACGAATTCAAGGAACAAACCATGAAGGGCATGCTGACGAAATTAACGGAACAGGTGATAATTTTTGAGCCTAACATTGCACTATTTCCCGCTGCCAGGCGATTCAATGGCACTGCCATCTTAAAATAGACACCTTTGAAAAAAACATAAAATACTCAGGGGGTGCAGGCAGAAAATACGTAATGAACAAAATCAAGTTAGCCTAAGTTATTGCCCTCGATTAGAATCCAGTGCCCTACGTATTTTGGTAGTATGCGTACAGTATAATACTAGGCAAAACCTTTAAAAATCCTAGTTTCGCCAACCCAAGCTGGCCAAGCTAGCGGGTTTCCAACAGACTTACACAGACTTACATGCTTACGATAATTATCAGAGAAAAGTGATGATAATCTTGTTTACGTAATTAGCTTGAGGTTGCATCAAGGAATACGCACACACGTCTTTTGAAGCGATACTATTGTACAATTGGTCACATTATGTCTACTGAAATTCTATATCAAGACACTACAATTTCAAAACTGCATCAGGGTGAGAGTTAAGAACTTCTAACTGATCATTTGTCCCATTATCTACCGTTTTAAATTAGTTGCACGTTGAAAATGGCATAAACTTCTGGTGAAACCATATCCCTCAGAGTTATTTGATCTAGGGCGCGCTGTTATTTTGGGTTGGCGAAGGAGGTCCCGGATCATGAAACGAAATCCCTCTGCCAGCAGGCGAAGTTCATTATTTACACATCATCACGGTCTATTGCCGGTTTAAATGCGAATACAAACCGTCACTGAACTCACAGTTGAACACAATTTCTTTAAGTCGTGACAGTAAGACCACTTGGTTTGGCCGCCATTTTTTGTTTTTTTAACATTGGAGAAAATGACAAGGTCGAATTAAAAATTCGCCGATTTCTTCTTTGGCAGTAAGGATGCATTCATAAAGGAGGTGGTACTGCGGTTATGGAGGCTGTAACAACCTCACGATGAGGTACGTTAGGAATAATATTCGTATTTACGTGTTGTCCCAAGTCAATTCAATCATCCACTTGGCCCTTTTCCAAATGTTTTTCAGTGGTGACTCCGCAAGCTGGCAACAATCCATGGGGCCACCCAGGGTATGCGGTCCACGATTCCGAATGTAGGTTATGAGGACTCGAGATGGGATATTTAAGGGCATGTCACATGCCAAAATATTACGGCTTTTTTCGCACAGTAATTCCATACAAGGTCTACCGTGAAACACTTATACCAAATAATTAGGGAAACTATAGTAATTTTATTTCTGTAAACAAATATATGAAATATTATTATAATTATTTCAAACAGTAATTATTATACATCATTCAAACATTCTACTGCGCAATGATGGTCCGTTGGGGTTACGACGGTGGAAATACAGTCTGAAATTTTTCTCGGAAAACACAGGGAATTTTGCATCCGACCTCTAAAACAAAAAACCTACCTAAATCAATGACTCTACTCACGTAGTACATGTGCTATAGTTTACCGATCTAATAGTGTCATTGCGTAACACTAATTCAAAATTTAATTAGAAGAGATCTCCGTATCAGTTTTTAAGATGTCAAAATTCTTAGTATGGGGAAAGCATAGTTTTTTCACCAAACAGCCACGGGTGGCCGTTTTTCGTTTGTTTTTGCGACGATCAGTAAGGTATCACGATGTACATTTTGTTAATCGAACTGCGCATGGGTACAAATTGACCTTGTGATTCCATTCTTAAAAAACTTCTCTGAGCATGCTGAGTCATCAACAAATTCTGGATTCACCGAACGGTCACCGCCGGTCAGTGACGTCATTAACCCTAACAGGACCGGTCGTTTTTGCCGACCACGGCCCCAAATGCAACGAGGTGGGCAATCTATTTTTTCTTTTTTACTGCCAGATGCAACTACAAAAAAGAACAAAAAAGAAAAGAAAAGAAGATAAAGGGGAAAAAAAATAGCAAAGGTTAAAGAGAAAGAACAAACCCCCCCCCGCCCCGCTCCCTCCTTCCCCACAGTACATAAATACCCCCCCTTTTCCTTTTCCTTTCATCTCTGCCGTTTTACCATGTACAGTAATAAGTAGCGTAAAGTCGTTAACGGTCCCATATGCAACAAGGACATCGCGTAATTTTTCCCTAATACGCCCCTATGCAACGAGGAACATAATCGCTTCATTTTCCCGGAAGACTGCCCAGATTCACCTAGGACTCGCCCATTTTCCGGAACGACCCCAGATGCAACGAGACATCGCGGCGATGCATGAGAAGGTGTCCTAAATAAATTAATAAATTAAATAATATGATGCGTACTGCACACTGCATCTCATGAAATCTGTAGCTTATCGTTCGTCCAGTCGTGCGTGGCGCTATTACGCGTACGTCATAGTCCCGTGCGTTGCGCTATTCGTACGTCCATGCTCCGTTTACGTGACAATAAAAAAATGAATCGTTTCTGCATAAATTTTTAAAAGTAGCTTAGCGAAAATGGTGGCGCTACACATCGATATCTAAATTGGTCTATGGGCATTTGTACACATGTCACCCGCGTGATGAAAAGCATTGCACCTTCTGCGGGCAACCGGCCGAAATGCAGTGAAAAGCATCGCATCATTTTCCCGGGAATGACCTCCCAGGTGCAACGAGGAACATCGCGTCTCTTCCGGGAAGACGGCCCTGTATGGAATATGGTAGTTCCATATGCGATCCACACACTAAGGAACTCATACAGAAGTTGCAAGGGTACAAACAGAAGTGGCCGCTTTGTAATTGGGGGATTATGAAGGTACCAAGTAGAGTAACAGCAATGAAAGGAAGAACTTGGAGGCGATACCTTAGAACTCGACGGAAGTGGCAAGAATAAACATCTTCCATGAAGCACTCCTGGGTCGCGCTCGCCATACCGTTGCGAAAGATCCTGCGCCCGGTCACACACGATCTCTCGACATGTAGTCAATTTACTCAGATCACAACAAATAAAAACTGTCTCAAGTACTTATTTATACCAAGGACATTGGTAGATGGAACTTCACTCAGTCGGGACCAAGCGCTCAATGGGGCGATGCCGATTGAGCGACTACGCGAATTGGGCGATATTCACCATAAAAATCATTACTCACCATTTTTGTTGAAAACTTCGGCGTAACAAAAAAACAATATTTTTATCACCTTTTAATCCTTCAGTAATGATGTTGTAAAATCCAAGTCACGTGATAAATCGTACTCGAAAGCGGCTGGATTACTTTCCAGTAACATTTTGTATGTGCATAGCCATATTTGCTGATGCACATGTTGCAGAGCTGCGCGAGATTTCGGCTTTAATGCGCATGTAGCTACCGTTCACATTCAGATTAAATACGCACCGCGATGTTAAATTCTCTGTCAATCTTAGGAAAGTATGCTTTTAAACATTTGTATCCTGATGATGAGGTTAAAGTTGGACTATCATCAGGTGCGGAATGCAAATCAAGAAGGTTTCTAGATTACAATCAATACAGAGACGTTTTTTGACGCGCCACAAGATGCCGCGCACCGCGGGATAACTTTTATTATTGCCAAGTCAGACACTCGAATTTCCCCCCCCCCCCCCCCCCCCTCATCTCCTTTTTTCTTACATAGCGAGTGTCTTAGTGAAGTAAGATTGTTGGGCATCTTGGGTAAACTGCGTGCGGGTCATAGTATCCGGAATGTGAAGGCGGTAGCGACAGGCGACAGTAGTAGCCGAAAAGCTAGCGACGCAAGGTGAGATGCACATGAGAAGAATTAGAAGCAGCACATATGTGCGAGCAACTGACCACAAGAATGGCTCTAGGTGAGGTAGAACGAAGGTACACTCCCTTTCTTTCCTCCCCCCCCCCTCCTCTCTCTTTTTTTTTTTCCCCCCCACCTTTTCTCCTCCCTCCCCCTTTTTCCCTTTACTCCCCCCCCCTTTTTCCTCCTTTTCCCTCTTCCTTCTACTTCCCCCCTCCTTGAAAACACGGTGATTTTATGGGCAAATGGTGCGTATCTCAAAAATTTGTCATTTTTTTCTAAAAAACTCCCAACTTTTACCTTCATGTAGCGAAAAAGTCCCCGATGAAAATTTTTGACCCGCGGAGATTTTAGATATTTGTATTCTAAAGTTTAATTGCAAAACAATTTTTGTGAAGAAGAATCCTTGACCTTTGTGATCTCACTTTCTTTATCTAAAAATAGCAAACTCGCCGTATATTTGGCGATGGAAAATTACCCAATTGAGCGACATCGTCAGAATCGGCGACATCGCCCGATTTTGAGCGCTGTACCCAGTACTGCACTACAAATACATCACCAACATAGAGGATAAGCAGAAGAAATTCAAAATGGAAAGCTAAGGAAAACACATAATACAGCCAAGAACTAAAGAAATCAACCAAGTCATCAACATTGAAAGAGCACCATCCCTACCCGTTTTGCCCCCTCAGTTTTGGGGGGGTGGGTAGTAAACATAGTGGTCGAAAGTATGGTACCTACGAAGCTACTCAAGCCTGCTGAAACAAGGACATCAAATTCGGGTTTTGCAAAGTCCCATGTCGGCGGGCACGTCCGTTTCAATACTGCATCCAAAGGTGTAGGATTACTCTCAGCCATCCCAATAAGCCCACTATATTTATTTTAGAATCCATTGCATATGGAAAAATAGCGTTAAAACCTTCTGGAAAATGTGCGCGTACTTCAGTGTAGTTTGGACGATGATCAAACATGGGCTATATTTTTGTTTGGGGATATGACTTCGAAGATCAGAAACAAGTATCTCTTGCGGTACCGGCCCGAACGCTTATTGTGTTACACAGGCACAAACACGGTAGGCGGGTTGGGAAGCGATTACAATCATGTGACTGAAATTCCGGGACATTTCCGAAGCACAGATAGCGCCACCATTTTGGTAAACAAGACATGTGAATCGATTGTGAATAGCTGACACCGGGATGTAAAATTTAGCCTGATTTCTTCTTTCAAAGTAAGGGATCGTGAATAAACGATGTAGAAACTTTGGTAACAAGCCGTTATTAGTCCTGTGATATCGGTAAGGGGAGGCAATTTCTTGTAGAAATTTCTTAACTTTTTTTTGTCTCCTGTCACCCATTGTCACACGTTAGCTTTGTGGGTTCTGTTTGACTACTATTGACCACATCTCAAAAGTTGTTGACCCGAGGAGCTACAACCAGAGATGTGGACCATATCTAGTAAACAGACCAGAACCAGACCAGATGCAACGAGGAACATCGGCATCATTTCCGTAAGACGGCCCAGAGGCAACGAGGAACACGCGTCATTTTCCGGGTTAAGACGGCCCAGATGCAATTGAGGTGCAATGAGAGTCATTTGCGCGACAAAAAATAGTTGTGACGGCCGAGCTGCAACGAGAAACATTTTCCGACCGGCACACGTTTTAGTTGCACCTCAATGCGTCTGAGCCGCGTTAGGGTTAATTAGTGGGCGCACTCATATTAATAGCCTAATCCCAAATATCTAAAGTAAAAGTGTTTGTGCATTAGTTGCATGATTGATACAAATGAATGAAATGAATGTAAACATTTCTAATGTTCTTTTCAACAACCTGTCCTCCTTCAAAAATAGGCCGGATGCCGTCGCCATTATCCAGCTCTCTGTGCATCACAACATCAATTGTTACTCCCCCTTTTAATTAAAACAAAATGCACCGACTTCTGCGTATTTACTTATCAAGAGGTATCAATAAAATCATGTGATTCTTAATTACAAACAAGAATTTCGCAGTTGGATGGGCGATGACGGCAGACCAACTTCTTGTTTTCCAAAATCGTGTGACCCGGAAAGTGACCCTTGACCACCACACACACAAGACGGCATGGCGGCTAGCGTTATATGTTTTCCCCCAAATATTACAAATAGGTCAGAGATGCCGCATGATTAGGCAAAAAAAAAAAATGGTTGGATTGGAGTAACCGCCCCTACCCTAATTGTGAAAATCAAGCCCTGGACAAAAGTTATTAACTACCCTAATTTTTTATTGATTTTCAAAAATCTTATTGTCAATTGTTATTGTTTTTACTCTGATTTTAACCGATTTCTCAATATTTTGTGTGTTTTTGTGTTCTGGTGTAACGTTGGCGCAACTTCTCTTTATTAGATTCAATAATAAGAGGTCAAAAGTATCAACATTACATAGACAATGTGTGATGATTTGATGTAGTAATGCATATTAAAAATTTTAAAAAAATCAACCCGCCCACCCTATTTTGCACTGGCCCCGTTACCCAATTACAACAATTTTTTTTTTTTTTTTTTGCCTTAGCATGATTCAGCCGCGCGCGCGTCAGGCAAATTGGCTTCTGTGGAATTCCTGCAGCTATTCACAGAGAAAGGAACACTGTATTCATTACTTGCCTCAGCCAAAAGTCACCATTTCCAATGCGGGCGGATCCAAGGATTTGAAAATGTCAAAATTAACGGGAAAAAGGGCTGTAAACTGGTCCAAAAAGCCTTCAAAATGGGCTGATTTGCAAGAATTTGCAGATTACCGGGAGGCCGCGCGCCCCCTCCGGCCCCCTCCCTGGGATCCGCGCCTGATTTAATTCCGATGCATTTAGAGATAGAAAACTTTTATCCTGCAAAAACTTTTTGAGTTACGTTCGTTATCGTTTCATAAAATGCAGTTTCGCAGCGGGCACCGCTAGTTGATTCGATAAGGGAGCGGTCACTGACGGGTGAATCATATTCACATGTGCAAAATTTTAGATATACCTAATACGATATTTTTCTCCAAGCCTTAGCCTTTATTTAGGCCTACTCGGCTTTTTGGTGTCACAAATTCACGCCCCATCGAATCACCAGCTACCTAGCCCTGTACCTATGTCACTGGGCAACGTGCAAGGGTGCGCCCTTAAGGGCGTGTTGAACCTTGAGTTTTCGATATCTATTTTGGTTTGTAACTTTGCAAATATGTGATTATTGTATATTAAAAGATACATGTATAAAGAAAACTTGACGATGAACCCGATGATGCATCAGATTAATGTAACACTTTCCGTATTTTGAGAAAAATACTAAAAAAACACGATTTTGCCCCAAAATTTTCAGACAGCATAACAATACAAATTAGAATTTTCATGATTTTCTATGTTATTTTTAGAAAAACAAGACAAAATTTGTCTAGGGACGGTTTTTTCATTTTTAAAAAATAGAGCTTCCTTTTCTCAAATATAAGGAAAATGTCAAAGAAAAAGTGTGGTTTTACTTTTCTTTCAAAATTTGAGTATACATATGGAGAATATCTTTAGTAGAAATCGAAAAATGAAAAAATTGAGAAAACCGTCCCTAGAGAAGACCGATGGCACGAGGAAAGTTAAACCATACATTTTACTTCGGTATATTTGGAGTATCTTGTCTGAAAATTTGCCACTTTTGCGAAAATTGAACATTGAGAAAATCCGTGTTTAGTAAAAAAGTGACTGTTCCACGCCATTTCAAGCTGTTCTCTTTCCAAAAACTTTATTCTGTGAACTTTCAAAATGAGGTATGTTGTGCCAAGTAATTGAAAAATATTACATCTTTTAGCCACTATTGAATCAAACATATTTTGGTTATATAATCTCTCGGAAGGACACTAGAAGAAATTGAAATTTCACTTTTTTTTTTTTTTTTTTTTTTTAAGAATTTATAATTTTTAGCTAATATTAATTTTTGTTTATCCAAGATTGGGTTCGCCGCACCAAAAGTACATAAAAAACAGCGCACGCTTCATTACGCCAATGCTAAAAAAGCACCGTCCGCGACGTCCTCGTGGGTTCTGGTGGTGCCCGTGCGCCTGACGGCGTGAAATGTGCTTAAATTCCCGCCGCTTAGACCAAGCGGTTTTTGGTTTTTTGGACTTTAAATGGTCAAATAGAGGTTTAAATCGGCAAAAAATAAAGATCGGGACTGGTCTGATGTGGATAACCTTTGTTGTGGTAACTATAGACTACAGTTTAATGTTTAAATGGGCAAATCAGAAATTCGTGTGTAAAAAAAAAGCCACCAGGGTTGACATACCCTTAAGTGATGGGGCCCCATGTCACTGGGAAATTGCGTAAAGTAAGGCATAAGTTTCAAAATAGGGGCAAAGTCTTATTGACGTTACTGAATGTGGCAGATCTTGCGCAACGTTTGCCAAAACACACTTTAGTGAACTTAAGGAAATTTTGGGGACTCGGATTTTAAGCCTAATGATGCATCTTCCCCCCAAGTGAACATGGGGCCCTTTACTGATGAGCAATTTTGGTCATGTGTCCATTTATCTGCATTGCTAAGCCTAAATTTTAAAACAACAACATTTTTTACACGCACTGGGGTACCCTAGGAGCATAAACCACCCGTGATTTTTTGTTTTAAAAAGTCAAAAATGCAATATACATTTTCATATTTTTCTCCATCACATATCAATTACAAAACGATTAGCCTTTAGGGTGTCGCTAAGGAGTTGCTTAAATTGATTTTCTTATAAGGAAAACAATATCATTCTGGAGAGGATTTAAAAGCGCCCGTATCAGGCTCATACAGCGATTTTTTTGCACAAATGCGTAAAACATAATCTTAAAATCACTTTCAAAAAAAAGAGACTGGGTGTATTTCTAGTCGGGAACATTTTTTTAAAATAAAACGACGTTTTCAGAAGGAAAAAAGTGGACGTTTATATGACTTAAAAAACAACGAATACGAATAATAAAGTGAATTTACCATTGATTGACCAGCACAGCCACCACCCCACACACACATCCCACCCACACACACACACACCACAGCACCCACAAGCCACAAAATAATCAAACCGATTGCTCCCTTGAGACTTTGCACAATATTCGAAAGCACTAATTTAACATTGCTTGATAAATCGAAGTACTTCCCATTTAATGTATGTACATACTTTGTCCAATCCCAGTCCTATGTTGCTAATATAAATATCTGCCCCAAAAGACCCCCCCCTTCCGCTCCATTTGTAGCTCCATACAGCGTCGTTATAGCATTTCAATCAAGAACGACGCCGAAAAAAGATAGGTTTGTAGGCCCTTTTTAAAAAAAATCATTAATTGCAGTCAAAGGGATATGCTTGGTGTGAAGTGTTAAACAAGGCCCATCAATTGAGCATGATAACAAAACCTGCATTTTGCGTCAAACAGCCCTGAGGAGCAATTTCTGGTCATGTGTCCTTTTATCTGCATTGCTATAAGCGACAATTACAACAAAATTTAAACGCACCTAAGGGTCTAGGAGCCATAAAAACACCCAGTGAATTTTTTTTAAAAAGTCAAAAATGCAATATACATTTCAGATTTTTCGCCAATCAAATTATCAATTACAAAACGATAGCCTTTAGGTTTCGCGAAGGCGTAGCTTGAAAATTGTTTTCGTATGGAAAACAATAGAATTTCATGGAGGATAAAAGCGCCCGTTTCAGGCTCGTACAGCGATTTTTTTCAAAAATGCGTCCGTAAAAACACCAATCTTTTTAAACTCACTTTGCAAACAAAAAAAAAAAAGTATGGGGTCTCATTTCAGTGGGGATAATTTTTCAAAAAAAATCGATCGTTCAGAAAAGAAAGAAAAAAAGGGCGGTGCGCATGTACTTAAAAAAAAACGAATAATAATATATAAAGGTAAATGGTAACCATGATTTACCAGCACAGCCACACCCCACACACACACACCATCACACACACAACACACACCACACCCACATGCACACACACGCACCCACAAACGCACCCAAAAATCATCAAACCGATTGCTCCCTGAGACTGCACCATATTCGAAAAACACTAATTGAACATTGCTTGATAAATCGAAGTATTCCCATTTAATTATTGTTACATCACTAGTCCAATACCCAGCTATTCTGCTAATATAAATATATGCCCCAAGCCCCCCCCCCCCCCTTCCGCTCCATTTGTCGCCATACAGCATCGTTGTCTACAGGAGGCATGCAATCAAAACGGCGCGAAAGCTGAGGTTGTGTAGGGCCTTAAAATCACTTAATTGCAGTCCCAAGGGGAGCTGTGTGACGTGTTAAACAAGCCATCAATTGCAGCACTTATACCCAAAACCTGATTCCGTGGTCAAACAAGCCCCATGTCACTGGGAGGAAACTTGCGTTCAAAGGTAGTAAAAAGTTAAGGGGAAAGTTTAACAAAGCGGGCAAACAAAGTCTATTGAAGGACCTTGGGACTGTGGCAGATATCGACAAACTTTTGCAAAAACCTAGTGCAACTTAAGGAAATTGACTCGGTAATTTTCAGCCTACTTTATGCTCTTACAACCCAATATGGACATGGCAGGAACTAACACTGACTAAATCCACATTAGGAGAGTTAAGCGGCGAGAGCAAGCTAGCAAAGGCATTCGCTTGGGGAGAGACTCTCAACGCGACTAGTCTAATTTGGGAGAGACTCTCCGTCGGCTTTTTCATCGATAGGATGAGACTTGCAAATACGCGTGGGATCGCGGGGTTTCCGGTTGGTTGCCGGGGGCGGGTTTGCTGGGGGTTCGGTGGTCCGTAGGTACCGGGTGGGGTGGTAGCAACTCTCCTATCGACGAAATCGTCGATTAGAGAGTGCATACAATGCATGTTGCCGTCGTATTCACCCAGGGGCATGTTCGCCCATTGTTCAATCTGCACTGCATGTAGGTGCGATCGATAGCTAGCGATCAACAGACTATTAAGATCACTTTGGTCGGGTGGTTTACTGCATAATATGGCATGCTCTATTCACGTGACACAAAAAAAGAGGAAAGTGAATGCCGTTATAGTTACATATACGAGCTAATTAACAACACGGGAGTTGTATTGCAAGGCTATTGCAACGTACGTACATGTACGTCTGGTTTGTAAAAAAAAAGTTTGCCGGAATTAGATGTATTTGGGCCCATTTTTTGTTTTGTCTGTTATTGTTATTGTAAAATAAAATGCATATTTTATCAAAAATTTGTTAATTATTGTCACAGCCGTGTATATGAAAATAATTATTTGCAAAACGACTGGTAATGAGATTATAAAAATACCTAAAAAACCGCAAGTCGTCGTGGAAAGCGGAAAATGATCAACATTAGATTAAAAATCGAAATCACATCATGTTACAAAGGAAAGTCTATAAATTACATTGGTGCTAGGATTTTAATGTATTCAAAATTCCAATACAATTTCATGCTACGATTTAGGCCTATGTGTTATACGAACTCTCTAAGTTGATGATTAGTCTTACCGTATGCTAGAAAAACCTAATGGTATTGAATCTTTTATACTTGCCTCTTAAGTGTGATGTTTGTCCTGTACGTGTCACAGGTACCTACATGATGTTTAACGGCTTTCCCGACGAAAGTTCGCATTTGGCATTAAAATACGCCGGAAAATACGCCGAGCTATTTGTCCTCCGTTTACCTTCTTATATAATATCAAAACATGATTGCCACATTCATTTTATCAGCTAAAGTTGAGGCTTCCATTTTTAACTTGAAGTGGTGTCCCCCCAAAATAAATCCTCAGTAACTTTTTCTAAAATTTAATTAGATGTTACATTCATTCTTGCAAACTTAAATCAAGAAAATAAGTGTCACGATATAAGTTAAACCCGGAAATCAAACCTACAGAATTTATTTGAAAACATCCAGCAAGGGGTTGATGGTTTTGGCTGTCTCCGCTGATAGCTTCCATAAGAGATCTTATTTTGAAGATTTTAAAAGCCTGGTTCATCCTTCAATGCTCTAGTTTTTTTCTCGAACTTAGACAAAATTTATAATAGACCCTATGGCTTGGTATTCACAAAAGAACTTAGTCTTGCTTAACTCTTAGTCCAGGACTTAAGCCCCATCTAGAAAGCCCCTTTAATTTGTTTTTTAAAACAGTTTATGAAAGAGAACACAATTTGAAAAAGGAAGTTTCTCAGCTTTGATTGTCTACTTATTTTCTCTTTGTATGTTCAGCAGAAAAAAGCTATAGTGAAAGAAGAATAGTTTTTTAGAGATCCTTCTGGTAGGATTAGCTTGGTCTTAAATTCTTTGTGAATACCGGCCTATAACTCTACACCACACCAGTATGAATTCCATCCTCAACGTGCATTTTCCTTCCACGTGTAATCTTGGACCGCGTTACAGGCGTCAATATTCCTTTTTTGTGACAATTTTGCTACCTTGTGCATTGTTTTTGTCTGCTTCTGTTTGAAATTACAAATGCATTTGGTATGGCACGCTCCACGTATCAATCATGTCGAGTTTCACGCGCTGTGTATCAAGTTTTCTTCCATCTCATATGTCGAGTTTGCAGCGTTTTATGTCGGTTTACAGCGCTATCTGTCCGTTTGCCCTCTATACAACGGTTGTTTGCTCTCTATATGTTGAGTTTGACATAAATCATGTCCCAAGTTTTTAAGCTCCACGTATCAAATCATGGCGAGTTTTTTCCGCGCATGTCGATTTCACACTGTGTATCGAGTTTTCCTCCTGTTTTCCTCGCCATATGTCGAGTGTGCAGCGTTATATGTCGAGTTTACAGCGCTTATCTGTCCGGTTTGCCCGCTATACATCGAGTTGTGCCTTTCTATATGGTGAGTTTTACATAAATCATGTCCAGATTTTACGCTCCATATCAAATCATGGCGAGTTTTCCCGCGCTGGTCGAGTTTCACGCGCTGTATATCGAGTTTCCTCCCATATTTTGAGTGTGTCAGCGTTATATGTCGAGTTTACAACGCGCTATATTTCCAGTTTTCCTCTTAATCGATTTTGCTCTCTATATGGGTAGTTGTGCATAAATCATGTCCGTTTCAAATCTCGACATGATTTGTTTCTCACATGATGAAAACTCGACATGATTTTTGGTGTATGTGTAACAAAAAATATGTCGAGTTTGCTCAGTATTGAGAAAAAAATCATGTCGAGTTTGCTCATGTGAGAAAAAAATCATGTCCAGATTTGCACATGTGTGAAAAAAATCATGTCCAGTTTTTGAAAACTCGGCATGATTTTATTCTGGACATGATTTATGAAACTCGTCCACGTAAGTTTCAAACGGATAGGCAGCGCTGTAAACTCACATATAGCGGGGTAACTCGATATACAGCCCATGAAACTCCCCATGATTTGATAGTGGAGCGTGCCATACCTGTGACTAAAATAAGTACTACTATGCTATAGGCCTATAGTATGAGGTGTTTGCATGTATTAAATAGTAAAATAAAAACTATGGGAACCTTGTTTTAAATGAGGCATATGCCCTATGGAAATAGATAGCAGCGAGTTATCATTTTTCTTATTTGTCAGACTAAATGTCTTCAGGGTCTTGAACCGGCAAAACCGCTATTGAAAATCTGTAAAAAAAAAAACACATCACTCCTAACAGGCAAGCACTTGACGTTGATCTGTACTATCAAATACATCCTGCACTGATTAAAATCCTTATGTTGATAATTATTGAAATTGGTGGATTTTACACAATTAATACACATGCATATGTAGTTAGTTTCAGCGGCATAAATTGGCTAATATCCTTGGTTCAATCGTGATTCGTTAATTTGACATTACTTGACTATAATCCTAAAGATTGATGAAGGGGAAAGTGGTACCATGAAATATATGAATACCATATACCCCAATCAACATTTGGGCGCATTTAAAAGGTGCAGAATGTGTGACCCGACCTACGGGTGGTCAACCCCCTGTCCCACCTGTCCCCCCCCCACCCCTTTTACATCTGCAACCAAATTTGACATTTTTGGATCGAAGATCATGTTTCTATTTTCTCACTATCCAAGTGAAATTTAAAAACCAGGACATAATTTTCCGTTTGAGAGAAAAGGTATCCAAATGTGCAATGTGTTACACACTTTTGATATGCAGCGACTGGACGATTTAATATATTAATTAATAATTCAAAAATTTGTAACAGAGTGTTTTGGTGTATAATTCGTCCAAGTTCTCTAAAAAAGAAAAAAATCGCCAAATTTAATAATTTAAAAAAAATATGTGCATAAATGCTACGTATTTCACATTTTTCTATACTATTGTCCTGTAAAAACTACACGCAAAATAATAATTCCATGTAGTTACTCAAACATTTAATTTAACGCTGCCGTCAATTTTAGTAGTATGATTGCACACTATCTTATAAAATGTGTTGTTTACAAGTAAATACGGTGGAATGATGTGTAATATGTCATGAAGTAAGGATGTTCTAAGTTGTATATGAATTGAAATAGTGCAATGATGTGGGTGATTTTTTTAAAAAAATTGCAGAATTTGTGTCTTTGGGTGACAGCAGGTAAAATTTAAGAAAATAATATAAAGTCTTAGTGCATAATATGCTGAAAGTGGGGCTTTACATTTTGGGAAGAGCTCCTAAGAAATTCTTTCCAAAAAAAGTACAAAAATTAATAATTTAAAAAAAAACAAATGTTAGTGATCACGTTCTTAATCGTGCTATACTTTACGTGGGAGATCGCGTCTTCCAACATATCCGTAATTGCTTCTTCCAGTATCTACTAGTGGAGGGACTGAGTGAACAGAATCTTATGTAGTGTCAAATCCGGATAAAATTGTGAATTTTGGTACCCAGAGATACTTTATATTGATAATCTAAAAAATTGATGGAAGCACTTGCCAAACACCCTTCATGGGCCCCCAGCTTGGCATTTCAAGGTTAACACAGGGGTAAAATTTTTAAAATGTTCCGATTGGTGTTGAAAAGAAAAGCACAACATTATGTCTGTCTGGTTTACAAGGATTCCAAAAAGGTATAGTTTTATACTACCTGGACTTATAGTTTAGGAATCATGTTGGTAAAACTGTAAAAATGGTAAAAAAGGCAATTTTGGTTTGTACAGTGGTCAAAAATTAAATGTTTGCTCTCAATTTTGTAAAATGTGGTTCAAATTATTGGTTTAGCGTAAGAATGAAATATAGGAAATAGGTTTGACTATCTCACGTGTCTATTTATTAACTAAAATGGCGAATAAAGTCAACACTATTGGCAGCTATTGAATTATTGACCAGTAGAACCTATTTTGGTTGATACGTAAAAACTAGCATACAGATAAGGCCAAGACGGCAAACTATCCTTATTTCAATCCTTGAAGGTAGGAAACAATTGGCAGCACATATACTGAAATCAAGCAACTTTTAACGTAATTTGACCCATGTACACACCAAAATGACTTTTTCGCCATTTTTACAGTTTTTTAACCCATAACTCCGGAAACTATAGCCATAGATAGTGTAAACTATCCCTTTTGGAATCCTTGTGACAAGAACAAACACCTGGTGGGATTTTTAACACGATTCAGACCATTTTAAATTTTTGACCCCCTGTATAACCTTGAAACCCAGGCTGGGGGCCATTAGGGGTGGTGGTCAAGTGCTTCCATCAATTTTAAATATGGATTACAATGCCTAAAGTACTTGTGTGTGTCAAAAATTCACAATTATTATCCGAAGCGCACACTCTTTTACACTACAGTCGCCCGCTATACTGGTGAATGCTGGGTGGTCAATCTTGTGTTGGTTAGTATATAGCGTTGATTGTTTTCCCCGAATAAAAATAGGTTTAGTAATGTTGTATTTTGATTGGTCGCATTTTTTCCGTTAAGAATCGTAAATGTAAGAGGGATATGAAGCCACACTCTGTTGTTAAATATTTACGTTCAATTTGCCTCGGCTATCGTTGTATCATAGATGTGTAGCTCAAACTAACCTGATAATCATGTTAGATTGATATATTAGTGTATGCTTATTGCTTGCTATAGATATTCCTCATGCTGTGTTACACATTTATTCCTTATGTACACATCAATTTTATAAATCGGAAGCTTAATAGCAGTTAAAAAAAAGTTTAACCTGGTTGCATTTATTTTTAGTAATTATCACTATGTATTTAATTAAATTGAGATACCTAAAGAGTTTCATTCAGTACAACCCTTAATACTTTTGTCTACGTTTGCTCACAACCTTACTCTATTGGGCTATGTAGCAAGTACTCCAAGAAAGTATCAAGTTAATAGTAACAATTATAATCAAGTGCTGGAACTGATGGATTACTACTGATGTTGTAGATAAAAACCAGGGAAATAGGTAAAAGCTGTGCCTTGATTTACATTGCAGTCATCTCATGTTATATACATTCATCATAAGTACATTTTATACATGTATAGCCTCCCAATACAATACTATGCTATAGAAAACATTTAATTCATATAGTTATTTTCTTTCAAAATATATAATATTATATTTAAACATTCAAATGTTAACATAGTTTTTTGATTTGAAAAGCAAAGTTGCATAAAAAGAAAATAATAAGATGTAACCGAATTTACTGTTGTTTGTTGTTCTTTTTGGTTTTACAAATGTTTTGTTGTTGTAACTTTGAATTTTACTTAACTGATTGGCTTCTTGGATTACTTAAAAATTACAACATCAACACAAATCATTAAATTATCACTCCTACAGCAGTAAGTGTAAAATGAGTAATTGTTAATATCTATTTATTTATTTATTTATTCGGATATACACTTTCGAAACAGTGGCACTCAACTACAATAGTGGTGGCATCCAACAACACCATTACAAACAACAAAACACAGAATTAACAAAATTATTAATATTTTTGCACAACTTACCATCACTTAAATATAATGTATATTTGTGCTAACATTTTTCAAATGAAATAAGGGTATTTGTGACCATTTAAAGACTTAATTATTTACATATTTTAATACTATAAAAAGTCAACTGAATTTAGTATAAGTATATTTTTACTTACTTTGGAGTCACATGACTAACCACTCTGATCATTTTTTAGTGTCTATACTTTTGGTAGCAGCTGAAAGCGGTGGACAGACTTCAATAAATTTATTTGTAACATGTTTATTACGTCCAGAGAACATCGCTGATTACACCTAGCCTGAGTGTGAAGTGCGGCAGGGGTTTTCATATTTTGTAGATTTTAAATATCACTCATTATTTTCCCCATTCAGAACCAATTGGTACCGTATAATATATCCAAACACAAAACTGAGCAGTTTTGAAGTGTGCATAACCAATAACATATTATTCGATTTATTTTGCACTCCATTGTAATTGATATCCAAATTATGTTGCTTTCACATGCTTGGCTCAATATTTATTGCACTCCGGTTCTTAGTAATACCTTTTTCCATGGGTATATTGATTTTTTTTTATCTGTGAGATTGTTGATTCATCAATGGAAAACTTTTAAAGTATCCATGGACATTTTAACAGTCTCCATTGGCATTTTTAAAGTTCCACTGGGAACTTTTAAAGTCACCATGGTATCTTTGCGATTTTGGAAACAATGGTGGTGACTTTGAATGTTTTTGCTTCCATTCCTAGCTCCGGGTGGTGGCGCTGTAACTTGCAACTCTCTCACAGGGAAATTCCGCGATGAGAGAGTCTCTCCTACGGGTATTTTTTGTCAGTCTGCGAGTACTCTCTAACTGAAAAATTTCGCCTCTCAGAGAGTCCTCCTGAGGGAGGAAAATGTGGATTGTTACTGGACTCTCCAGCTGACTTATTTTATTAGCTTTGCTCTCCTCCCGGTGACTCTCCCAGAGGGAAAATTCCAAAATTTAGATAAGCTCGACAGGGGCCCTCTTAAGGGCGCCGGGCCGAGAGGACTCACACACTCACTCATATTACATATTCGCTACTCCCGTCATATTTTGACAACGGGGTGAAATCGGGCAATTATTTATGGGCAATTTGGCTGCCTCTTACCCAAGAACCCCTGTTTTGCCATTCTTTATCACCAAATGCCCCTAGGGGTGAAAGTGCCAGATATCATTTCATACGGTGTCTTCGATCGGGGGTGAATCACAATTTTTTCTCATGCGCTTCGTGCTAAATTCAAACATTACATATTATTACACAAATTGTTTAGTATTTAAGTGAAAATTCTTGCTCCTTGCGATGTGCTACTGTAGTGCCGTTCTTCCTCGGTTCCTTGGGAGCAAATATAAGAATGCTAATCAGCTCTACGCCACTGAACCAATTAAGTTATTAAATAGAAAACGATCATGGTTACATAGAAACATAGATAAATCATTAAAACATAACGCCACTATGATCATGGCACTAGACTGAAACGTGACACTCCTTTTGAGCGGGCTTTGAAATGAGTTACTTAATATTTAACCCTAGTCTAAGTTGCCGCTTTTAAGAATTTAAACCATTTTCTTCTCTGGTTAAACGAATGAAACTCTTCATCATACACACTGACCTCTACAGTGTGTTTCTGATTCTCCGTTGGAAACAACAGGAAGTTCCTTTTCGCCCTTCGCAATCTGGCAGGAAATAATGCATATACACCTGCTGGTGCACGTATTCCACACAGATGTTATATTGTTTCATAACCAATTCACTTTAACTTTGACATGAACAGTCCAAAGTTGTTTTAGCTGGAACCATTTCTCATCAGTAATCGTTTGATTTAAAATTCGTTCCCATTTTTGTTTTTTCCATATCAGTTTCTTGTAGAAACTTTACACTTCGCCTTTTCTTTAGCTAAATCTCTGAAATCAAATTAACAATTGAGTTTAGCCAATGTAATCCGCCGGCAAAATTAGAAAACGGTCTGATCTGTAAACGGTACTAAACATTATAATCGTTCAATAAAATTCGTTCCTGAGGCGCAACGATGTCCAACCAAGCCTCTTGCCAATATAGCAACCACAAACGATTAAAATCCGGGATCAAAATAGATTACAGCCATCAGACACAAACAAACCGATTACAAACCGATTTGGGCGCTTTGATGGGGTCGGTCAATGGGGCAGTGGCGTACCGGCGCGTGTGAATCCAGGAGTGCAATGGTTTGGGGTGTATAATAATTATAATAGGGCTGTTTTTGATATTAGAGTGTATCGGTGCGCTGGCTACAGAGCGCATATTCTGTAGCATGGCGCGTATTTCAAGGGTATTATGTTTGAATAGAGATTACTTTTGCAGGGGAAGTTTCTTCCTGGAGTTTTTTGCCGTTCTGCACATGTAATTTTAACAGCAAGCCATTATTGATGTGAACTTTCATATTTTTTTCTTAATTATCATGATATTACTAAGATCTTTTGAACAAAGGTTTAAGAGATGATTTTTTAATGTCAATGGGACGAGACTGCCATAGTAAATGCATGTAGCAGGTTCACAACTGAACCACTACCGTTTGTTTTTTTTTGTTGGAATTCCCCCCCAATGCCAATCAGGCAGATCGTGTCCTACCCTACCTGTACGCACCACATGTATCGTCTCACATCTTGATCGATTAAGCTGTGACAACAGAGATACCGAATGCTTGCTGCTTTGCCGTATTGTATTATAAACTTAACGAGATGAATAGTTTGTGTGTCACGTTCAGTTACCAGTTCACGTGTCAGGTATCAGATAGCAGTTTTGCTCTTCGGGGGCGACCATATATATAAATCCGACTAGGTTAAATCAAGGTCTGTACATGAACTTCTGCCCAAGTGCTATTATTTTTTCAAACACCCGTGTATTATGTCTAACCAGTACAAAATGACATCGCCTATAAGGGGAAGAAGAGAAGGCCCTCTATAATCATAAGAGTTATATTTTCCACCATCCAAGTTTGTGTTGGTTGTGTTTTCACACGACTTTAACATGTACGCAATGTGTTTTTTATCCCCAAAATACACTTGTACAAGAAAAAATGAGAAAAGTCTGAGAACTTCAGCGGTGCATGCTCTCTGGAAAAAGCACAGCTTGGTATTGCCGCCATTCCCAATGACCAGTTTATACTTAAATGAAGAAAAAGAAGATGTTGCATAGCTCCCCTTTGTTACGGAGCTTGTAAGTGACGTCTATATGCCTTTTGTCCTTTAAAAGCTAAAGAGGCTACACGAGGCAGCCCTTATAACAAAACCCAATACCATTAGCTTATGCTCCTGAGAGGTTTTGATTATATAACTGTCTTCACACAAGCATAACTCTGGAATACTAACACACTGAGCCGAAATAAAGCATGGCCCATGACCGCGCTATGTATATCATGAGCAGCTAGCTAGCGCCATGAGCTAATAAAATCGCAATTCCCATGGCACAGTTCAATAGCTTTCATTCACCATTGTATTGAACAAATACATCACCTTGAATTTATAGCTTGATTTATGATACCCAGGATATGAATGGAAGCTGTTGTTAAAATGTGCCCATCCAATGCTTCTGAACTGAGCCCTGGATTAGAATTAGCATGCCTTAACCCATAGTGAGGTGCAGGTGGTATGTAGTAAGAGGTTGTTGTTGTTTTATGCAATTCCATTTAGTGTTAGGCACCCCCAGAAAACAAAAATGCAATAATGAGGTCTTTCCCCCCCCAAGAACCAGAATGCCACCCATATATAATGTTGCTAAATAATATACCACACATCATGCAAAGTGGCATAGTGGTTCTTGGGGGGGAAAGGGTTCATATTTGAAATTCAATACCCATTGAAGCATGTATTATAATTTTAATAAAACCGTCTTTTAGGGAATTTATGTAAAAAGTGGGATTTTTTAAAAACGGCAAAAAGTATTATGTTAACCTTTGACAGTCCCTTTAAAATGCGGCATGTTTCAAGTTCATCTGATCTCATGAAAACTACAGAGGGCGTCCTCCATTCCTTATCCGGCGATGTCCGTTACCTTTCCCTACTGATTCAAAAACCGACGTACGATGACGATAATCGGTTGTTTTTTTTTCCAAATGTAGGGATACGGACGTCATTTTTACATGAATGGGTACCCCGAAGCAAAATTAATAAACCAATCAATGCCGTGACGTCATCAAATCTTTATTTTTTCCAAAAATGGCTGTTATTTCCATAATTAAAAATTCCTTTTAAGATTCAACATCTGTAATGTTCTTTAATAATTAATAGTCAATTGTCCCCGATGAATGTGAAAAGTTACAAACTGAAAACATAGTCGCGGCTCTATAAATTACCTTACCTGGACCGTGAATGAGCAGACGGATCCCCGCCGTGTTAAGTTCTAGCAGGCTTTAAGCCACTTGCGCGGGCGGAGGGGGGTATGCGTCAGAGGGGGAAAAAAATTCCGAGTCGTCCTGCCAGAGGGAGGAAAATTCGTCCCGGTGAATGCTCCACTGAAGGGGGTCTGAATTTGACACGAAATGCGCTCGTTTAGCGCGCGAAATCGCAAAAATTTACTTTTATTATTTTTGCCAAAAAATTTAGCTGAAATTGGTCAAAATTGCCCGAAAACGGTGTGGACCAATGCCATATTTTTAGTCCATATTCATCCAGCTATTTCGAGCGAGGGGGCCCAACTTTCCCCTCACCCCCCCCCCCCCCCCCCGGTCGGTACGCACTGCAGGGTGTTCCCATGACCCACATACGGACCTTTTCGGGGTTGTTTTGTTTTTTTTTTTCCTCGCCGGATTCATCAGAAAAAAAATCAGAAAAAAAAAACCTTACAGTAGAGTTGATTTTCAACTCCAACTGCTTTGGAATAAGGAATAAGAAAATATTGCTTTAAACGCCCATAAAAAATTCAGAATATTCCGTTGAGATTTTCGTGTTTACGGGTTAAATATTAAATCAAAATGGCACAGTCTAAATTTAGGATTTCTCAGTTGATCGGCCGTGGAAAAGGGTTTTGGAGTGGGGAGGGGTCCCGGATCCCCCAAAATAAACAAAACAATTAACCCGTGTAGAAGTAATATAGTCCGCCGGGATACACATTCCGGGCTCCATACACGACAACGGAATAAGCTGAAACTAATGTTTGCGTGAAGACGTCTACTGAATGAGTGCCCTATTCTTTACCGTTGGTAGGCGCACTATGAGTCCGACTGTTTATAATACTTCGACACCTGTTATTTCGCGATGTTTTTTTTTGTTTTACTTTCTTTTTTGGTGTACAATTATCCTTTTGTTGTTTTTAAGACATAAGATTAACGGAGTGGCCGAGCTTTGAAAAGTACTCAGTTACCCCTCCCTCGGTACAACAAAACACAACCACCTTATTTTAAGGATAAATATTTAGTCAGGGGGGCACATGTCATCCTGTTGGCTATTCCTTCAGAAGGTTTGCCAATTTTGGATTTTCACTTTCATTTGTTCAATAACCCACAAGGAATAACTTCAAACTTGTCTGTCTAATTCTCAGGTACTTTTTTCAACTGGTGAGGCCTTTTTTCAAGGCCGGCCAAAGTGACATATTTTTTGCAAAGAAAAAAAAAAAAAATATCCTTAAAAAGGAAATGCCAATATCATGTTATATTGATTTTTTTGGGGGGCAAAATTGTCTTTGTTTTATATATGCTTGTGGGAGAGCGTGGTCTAGTGTTAGGGTGCTTGCCTATGGCGCAAATTATACCAAATCAAAATCCCGGGTTCGAAATCCCGGTGTGGTACTTGCTGGGATTTATCTGGGTCTCAATTCTGGATTTAATCTGTATACGAGGCTATTGATTAAATACGAATACCGCTCTCCTCCATGGTTCACTTGAATTTGGCAAATGAATCATGAAGCATCCCCGTCCTTGAGGGGACGTTAAGCCGTGGTCCTTGTACAGAATTCACAACTGTTACATGTACATCGCAGTCATGTCGAATAAGAGTAGGGTGTAACCCCTGACTGTTCCCAATCCGGCCGCCCATCTTCACATAAACGCGGGGCCACATTGTTAGGAGCGTCCGTATCAGATACCGCTGCCCCGATCAGCTTTTACAGTGAACACATCCCCTACCACTCCCACCACAAGCCATTACGAATGACTTGTGGGCACGAACGAACGAACGAACGTTATATATGCTTAATGCATACATATTAACAATTTACTTTAAGTGGTTAAATGCCACTTAATGGGTTTAAGGGTCATAAACTCTTAAAATCCCTGATTTTTGAAGTCTTAAAAGAAGCCTGCAAACTGTCCTAAAAAAGGGTAGTTTTTGCTTTCCAACATTCTTCCTAACGGCGAAGAAGTCTGTGCGAATGGCGATCCATAATAAACCGCACGCATTCGACCCATACATTTCCACATGGAAAACCTTAGCGGCAGGGGTGGTGGAGCGCCGCACACTGACTGAAGAACGCATACCTACACGTGGTCATCCATCTTCAGACAGAAATTGCATTGTTTTTACATCAACAGTGAGACCTTCCCGCGCGTTCAAGAGCGCGCGATTTCAGGCTATACCTGGCCCCAAGTACCTTCACAAGGATAGGCAAGGGGATGCCTGCAGTGACAAGGAATGTCATCTAACATCGACGACTGGCGATCACTGTCCCATCCCCAAAGGCCCTCCGCTTTCAAATCTGGAAGCTGCATCCTTGTCAGGCTGGAACTAATCATCAACTGGGGTCAGCCTCCAACCGTCCAGGACCTTTGCAGTTCCTGGGCTCGGTCATAGACTTCGGCAACAAAAACCGTCGTCCTTGCGCAGGGACATCCTCGCCAGGCAGACGGTTCCAGCCATACTGCGGTTACGGCTTCTGCTTATAGTCAGCCATCACAGCCGAGTCCTTCCTCGGCCCCTATGTACATAGAGCTTCCGTTCCCTCAAAGTTCAGCCCCAAGAGAGACTGAATGTTGAAGGGGACAGACGTCTCTCCAAAGGTCCACCACGCCCTCAGTAGTGGATGCAGCCTCACAACATTCAACCCAGGCGGTTTCTCGCTGAGCACGTTCACCATTAGGCAGTCCAAGGACATCAATCTTCTGGAGCTGTGGGCGATCCGCCTGCCATTACGGCGCCTACTTCCAAGGTCAAGGACCAGAAGATCGCCCTACGCTGCAAAACCTCTCGGGTTGGTAGTGACGAAATAAACAAGCAGGGAGGGAGGTCGCCGCAGCCTGACTCTATGTTAACAGGCAATCAAGCTGCTTATATGGTGCAGCGTACAGGGATCGAGCTCCAGACAGTCCATCTTCTGGGAGCAGGCAACATTCTAGCGGGCCTGTCGAGAAGGGGAACAACCATCCGCCCATGCCTCGCTAAGGTAAGGGGCTGGTCGGAGGAGCACCTCAACCAACAGTGTTACAAAGGTGGTCTTCAACCAGACCCCAGCGGCCTCTAATCGACCTTTTTTGCAGCGGCCGGAACAACCAGCTCCGACATACTGTTCTGGGAGCGGACCAGCTGGCGTTCACCATAGACGCAATAACGATCAGCTAGGACAGGATCTCGGCATATGCGTGCCCCCGATAGCGATGATACCAGGGTGCTGGAGAAGCTTCGAGATCAGAGGGTGCAAATGCTTCTAATAGCCCCCACTGGCCCAGACAGATGTGGTTCCAGAACTAGAAAGTACTTTCTCTCACGGTTGCAGAACCGTTTTACCTCCCAGGCAGACGGCTCCAGCCAAACTGTGTTTACGGCTTCTTGCCTTATCGCCAGCCTCACAGCAGTCCTTCCTCAATGCTCCTACATATGAGAGACATTAAGCTTCAAAGTCTATCCATGTTCAGCCCCAAGAGAGACCGGATGTCAAAGCGTACGTATAGACGTCTCTCCAAAGGTCTACCATGCATGACCTCTGGGTGCAGCCTCACAACATTCACCCCCGGGCGGTCCAGCTTCCACGCGATTGGCAGTGTCTTGGACTCCAGCCATTGCAAAGCATCAACCTTCTGGAGCTGGGGGCGGTCCGCCTGCCATTACGGCACCTACTTCCCTAGGTCAAGGACCAACATTTAACGATCACCTTTCACTGTAACAACCTCACGGTAGTACTTATATAGGCAAGCAGGGTCCGTTCTTGAAACTCAGTCGTAAATCTACGTGCATATACTATGTCATGCCTGAGTGGACCAATATGTCCAAAGCACTGGTATGAAAAGGTCTGTTATGTAGGACATACGCCATGTGTACTCATGTGTACTCATGTACACATGAGGTAGTATACACGTAGGGTTACGCACGAATTTGAGGAACGGGCCCCTGAGAGAACCCACAGCCTGATTCTATGTCAAGAGACAATCAAGCTGCTGATATGTTGCCTGTGCCACAGGATTGAGCTCCAGGCAGTCCATCTCCCGAGTGTAGGCAACATTCTAGCGGGTACCCTGTCGAGAATGGAAACAACCATCCATGGCCCCACCAAGGTCAGGGCTTTGTCGGTGGAATGGCACCTGAACCCAACAGTGTGCAAGGTGGTCTTCAACAGACTCGAGTGGCCTCTTATCAACTTTTTGCAATCAGCTCCCGACATACTATTCTGGGGAGCGGACCAGATGGCGTTCACCATAGAAAGCAGGATTCTCGTTACCAGAAAGCGATTGATTGATTACCTAGGGTGGCTGGAGAAGCTCTCGAGATCCAGCGGGAGCAAAATGCTTATAAAGCACACACTGACCCAGAAAGATGTGGTTCCCGGAAGTACTTCCTCTCACGGTGGTGGAACCGTTTTACCTTCCGATGAGGCGAGACTCTTGATAAACCCGGGCAAGACTCAAGTTCTTCTAGCGACATTTCAAGGCCTTCACCTGACTGTCTGACGACTTTTCATCAGATCTTACACGCAGCCAGGCCTTTTGAAAGGCTGCTGCCCTTGCAGGAAAGGCAGGATCGATAAGAGCATGATTACAATGTCTGTATCAGGTAGTACCTCATATAAGGCCCTCTTGAAGAAACATTATCAACATTCTCGTGGTGACCCCGGTAACTGATCTTCTCAGGCGAATGAAAATCAACTGAGGCTACGCTGAACATCTGTTGTCTTTTAATTACTGTCTTTTTTAATTCACTGTTGTCTTTTTTTTATTCTCACTGCATATTTAATCAGCCCCGCCAGGAGGACACTATCTGATGACAGTCTGGCACACGTTTCTGCCCTTATTAAGGCAGGCATCACCAGATGTAAAGTCAGATGGCATCTCAGTGCCCAACTAACGTGGAAAGGTACTCATAGGGCAAAAGATAAACATTCATCGAACAACCTACAATAAGACATAAAGTCACTGCAATTAGTCACTGACCTTAGCTGCACACACCGAGAGGCGCTACCCCCGGGATTGCCACCTTGCTAGTACTCAGCCCACTGGAAAGCAAAATTGCAACATCTCCTGCAGGACTCCACCCTGGAATGGCAACGACCCAGAATTGCAGGTGTTCATGTACACCAATGCTACAAGCCACCTAATCATCGGCTCCAAGCGACTCTCTACCAACTTATGGTGCACCCGCATTTACGCTGGCGACTTAAATAGCCATAGCATTACCGGGGTTCAGGAAAACAACCTGATGGAGCTACCCTAGAGGACTGGGCCTCAAAAATCCGGTGTACAACTTTTGCACGACCCCAAAGCAACCAGACACTTTCAACTCGTAAGGTGGAATACATCTAACAAACCACTTGACCTTGCTTTTGCAAACATGGACACCATCTCCTTCACCGTACTGTTCGCGACCGCTTTCAGAAGTCCAAACACAGACCATCACTGACGCTCCAGGAGAGCCTTGAAAGCCTGTACCAACAAAGCCCAGTGAAAAGGTGGAATTTCCGATAAGGCAGACTGGGGACCCAGTTCAAGAACCTGGTGGATCAGAAGTGTCAACCCTCCCGACACCAACCTACTCCAACCTGGACAATCTTACACAGCATGTGTCAACTCTTTATTAATATGGCAAAGAAGACCATCCATCGTGGCTGCCGTCGAGTTATATCCCATCTGGGATGAGGAATGTGACCACTCTTTACAATGATTTACCTGAATTGAACTGGGGAAGAAGCTTCACAGGCTTCAGATCTGCAAAAACGCTTTGGACAGGAAACGCCGTGAGCGCTGGGCGGAGACGGTCCAAGGAATCGACGGCACCCACTCCAACAGGAAGGCCTAGAAGACCTAAAAACAAAAATAAACCGCCTCCACCGGCAGATCAGAATTTCGAAACCATCGAAATGTCCAGTGAATGCCAACCAATTGCTGAGCAACTCCTCGTTTCAAGAACATTGATAGGATCACACTCGCTTGTTAAAAAAAGAGATCGCCAAACTTCGTCGAGCCCCCGGCTGTGGACGGGTCACTTTCAACATCCTTCTCACTAGATGAGCTTCACCTCTGTATAAGCCATAAGACGTGGAAGGCCCAGGGCCCTGATAACATACAAGCAGAAGTTCCTGATGCAATGCGGCCCACGATGTCTAGATTGGCTCCAGGAGTTCTACACATGTTGCCTCCTTACCAAACAAGTCCTTACCCCACACATTACGGGTCTTCTTGGCGCCACAGCGCCGCCCTGGTAAATTACGGTCAGAAGAGTAATTGGCCATGCGACCTTGGCCAAATCTTCCTTGCGCCTAGGGAGTACACAAGTTTTCGACGGTAAACATGCCAAGTGAGGTAGACGTTTCAATAGAAGTCCAATTGATGAATGAGGGGTATTTGCCATTCCTTCCGTCAAGCGCTACTGCACAACGCCATACAGCGCGTGGCGGAATCAATAATTGTAATTACTCAATTTGCATAATTGGGAATTCTATATGAAACGTCTACCAGTGGTGACACGTAAACAAACAACTTGTTAACATATTCGGACCCGGTCAAAATCGCGTTGATAGGATTTTGTACATGGATATTGGCGCAAAATACTTGGCCTATCGTACGATTTTTACGCACCAAATATTCGAAAAAAAGACAAAAAAAAACGTAAAAAAAATACTAGTGAACAATTCTTACCTGATCAGCTGGCTCATTCTCGATTGCTGCTGTGAAGTCATGCCACACGCAAGGCTTACAAAAACTAGTGAGCTAAGGGGCCTTTTTTGTCAGGAACCCATTCCTAACATCAGATCGACCACCTGATTCGTCGTCTTCGCGAGATCCAAGGTACCGCGAAACCGTTTTTTCATTCTGTTCAGCTAATCTCAGAGCCTTTAACACAGCGTCTGGCGCCAGGGGGGAGTCCCATGGACGTTAGCGCAGTCTAAGAATTGCCGGCCAATTAGCGATGAGGATACGGAATAGGTGGCGCAGTGTCCCAGCAGTACAGATGCTATGGATGCGTAAATGGTGTGACCAAGATTGGAGGAGAGCTTACTCTCATCCGCACTCCCCAAACCAAAACAAGCCTGTCGACAACCATAAGAACTACGGCCCAATATCACTACTGTGTGTATCATTTAAACTCCTTGAGAGGATGATCATGGCCCGGCTGGAGCCAGTTGTCGAACCCCCATCTGCCTGACGAACCAAGGCAGGATTTCGCCGTGTGCCTGAGCACTGTCTCTCAGATTGGTAAAAATCAAAAAATGATATTGAGGAAAAAGCTTTGAAAAGCGCCGTAAGGCAGGCGTCATCTTGGGGACCTACTGCAGCATACGACACCGTGTGGCACGTAGGCCTGCAGACTCAAGACTCTCAGGACCATCCCGGATCGTCACTTGGTACAATTTAATATATACCATGCTTTGCAAACCGTAGCTTTATTCTCAGACCAGTGATGCGCACGAGTGTCGTCTGGGTTCTCGTCTGAGGAAAAGGTTAGAGTACCACAAGGATCTGTACTGGCTCCTATGTGTTCAACTTTGTTATAATCAGTGATTTACCCCAAACAACATCTCGACAATATGGCTACGCCGACGATCTTGCCATCCTGCCCCTCGACAGCAACTGTACAGAGTAGCAAGCACACTTACTACAGAGATGGCCCTACATGCAGCATATCTCAGACCTGGAGACTGAAGCGGAGCTAATCCCAAGACCACCGCTCGGCCTCAACCTCACACCAAGAGGCTCTCGCCACTGAATCACCTCATGGGGCGGCCTCTGCCATACAATCCTACAACAACCTACTTGGGAGTGAATCTTGAACTCGCAGCTTACTTACCGGCATGCACCTCGCGTCCGTATGCGCCAAGGTATCTTCGAGGAATAACCATACCTGTGCCCGACCTTGCTGATCTTCATGGGGTGCCAGTCTAACGACCCTACGCACCACAGCCCTGGCTCTAGTCTACCGCGCTGCTGAATATGCCGCCCCAGCATGGTGGCTTTTGCAAACAGCCTCACACAGGAAGCTGGTCACAGGACTCAACGAGACCTTGAGAACTATCACTGGCTGCCCCGTCCTACTCCATCTGAAATTCCTACCAGTGCGTTCAGGCATTGCACCTACAGTACTTCGGAGAGAACACCACACGCATAAAATAGGGAATAAGGCCTGCTGGACAACAAGCACCTGCTGCCAAAACACGTCACCGACACATAACCAACTGGGTGACAGAGACTGCGCTCTCGCCGACCTTTATGCCGACACGCTGCTAAAACTCTCCAGTTCCCCTTTTCAACATCTACAAAACATGGAATTACTGCATGGCTAGATACCCCAAGACCAGATCAACTTATTTACACCTAAGGTGACAGAACTACCACCTGGCAGCAAGCTCCCACGCAAGGAATGGGTCACATTCATACTTTAAAACCGGCTTCGCACAGGAGTCGGTCGCTTAAATAGCAATATGCACCGATGGGACTGCGGCCATCGCCAGCCTGCCAATGTGGTTCTCCATATTCCATCACAGACTGCGGATTCACACATCTCAAGAGGTCCTACACTTTCGTCCACGGGGACCACAGATTTCTCAAAACCCCAACCAATCAACAGGAGTTGGCTCAAACGTCATCCAAAAAATATGTTTAGCTGCGGCCTCATACGCAAGAAGAAGAAGAAACATATGGTTCCTACAGGGTTTTCCAGCAACAAGGGGTCAGCTCACGCTCCACGAGAGCCTGACGCATCTCCGCCAGCTTCTGTTCCATCATGGCTTCTCAGGGGGATTTACAGTGTCCAATATACCTGTCCTGAATGAATCTTGAAAGAAGGAATGTTTCAGGTGTCCTCCTCTGAAGTCGCTTGTTGTCTAGCATGGGACTTTAAACAGGGGCCCTGTGCCTCCTAGCTGAGGCCCCGTTCTAACCTATGGATCAAGCTAACATGGAAGAGCTTACCAGGAAGATGTTGTTCCTAAATCATGATATTCTATTTGTTAGAGTTTTTTTCCATCAATTGTTGCCACCATTTGCAAACCAAGGGCCCTTATCATTGAAATCTGTGACTGAGAATTTGAACATGAAGCTGAAAACAACTCCTTATGAGTATATTATCAGGGTCCATTTGAAATTCCCGACTCAAACATATTTCTGAAGCACTTTATACAGGACTACTTATCTTTATAGGCTTTTCTAATTTTATCTTTGGCGCGCCTATTTTGAAAAAAAACGTCAATGAGAATTTGGATATTAGGTTGAAAACATTGAATATGGGTAATCAATTAAGTAAACATTAGAAAACCAGATCAAATCAATCTTTCTTGAAGCACTTTATCACGACTCTATTTTATTTTTTGATAGCAGTTTTACCATTTTGGCGGCCATTTTTGAAAAAAAAAAAAAAGCGCCCTCAATCGATAAAAATCGTAACTGGAATTAGAAAACAAGCTGAAAGCAACTCCTTATGGGGTTCAATAATAAGGTCCATGTAAAAACTTTCTGAAGTAGTTGAGTGTGTTGCCCCCTTCGAATAAGGAGATTAAGAAAATGATGGTTGTGGTTGCCATTGGTGCCAGGGATGATTGTGGCAGAAAAAATGCATTTCGGGCTGCAAATAAGCGAATCTTATTGTTTTTTTTTTGAAAGTATAAATATTACAATCATTTGATGGTATCCTTTTGTTTTGTATGCGTTTATTACATTGCATAAAGGGTTTCAGGTAATACTCGTTTGTGGTTGGGAAATGGATTTAAAAAGGATGTGTTTTTCGGAAAAAAAAGTGATTTGGGGCTAAAATTCTCGACCCTTTATATATTGTAGAAACAGAAAATCTTATAATATAAATGCAGAGAGTTGATAGTATATTTTTTTTTTGGCTAAAGAAATTAATAAGGTCTTGATTTTCTTTAGTTTTAGCTCAAAAGCGTGATTTTTTTTACCCTAAAAACACCCCTGCGCCAAAGTTTTGACCACAACCACCCATTTTTTAAATTATTTATTTTAATATTAAATTTAATAAAATATTAAATAATCTTTCGATAAAAGTGGTGGCGTTTGTTGTACAGAGGGGAGGGTTGTCGACAAATTTTGCAGTCCAAAACCGCTCCACTAAAGGGGCTCACACCTCAACAATTGCAAAACATATGGGTCCTGACGTCAGCCAAAATCAGAAAAATTATTGCATATGCCTATAAGCGCAAGGTGATTGTAATTTCCATATGTTTGAATATACATGTATTTCTTTGCTGACCTAAGTGGATAAGGTCGTTTACACACGTTAGTGGATGGGTGGATACTCCTGAACCCACGCAAAGAATAATCACGAAATTCTGCCCAAATCGACCTTTTGTTTTGTATGCACTAAAATGTTACTAATTGGCTTTTTGGCCATGGGATCAAAAGAAACATTGTTCTTTCGATTACATACTTCGCAGAAGTAAACCCATTTTCCCACTATTATAAAGTAAAAATAATATTACAATTATCATTTATTGGGTATGAATTGCACCGGTTGCACCTTTTCATGAAAATGAAATATAATGCCACTCTTCAATTTCTTTAATGAATATCAGCGATCAAGGGACAAACACTATGCTGCATTGACCCAAGCAAATAATGGCGTTATTGATAAGTAAATCCACCTGGTAGTAGCGGACAAAGCACTTCAGATTCCCTTTTTTTATTTGACCGCAGCGTCATTGTTACTGTCCATGAGCTTGAAAAATTTCAGGCGTTACAGACGCGTTTATCCCCGCTTAGTTTAAGGTAGACCTTTCACATAGAAGCCCCCAATTAACGCAATGAGGTATTGTCTTGATTCCTGACTTGTCTTCTTTATATGTTAGTAGCGCAGGACGGAATCAAAGGCGTTACCTCATTGTATACGGGCTATCTACAAAATCAGTGCCATTCCAACTCCAGAAAATTAAAAATTACTTGATCAATCTGTTAATATCGTCGTGGTCACGACATAGTGTCGCATCTGATTTTTTGGTCAATTGATTAATAGTTGATTCTGGTTTGCATTTCATTATTCCTTTAATTGTCACCCAAATATAAAAAGTGAAATTACATCTCCTAACCAAAAAATAGCCACAGTCGAATACACGCATTTTTATAAACCGGGTTTCCACAACAATCGAATACATATTCGACAGCTTTGCGTGGTCCAAATATCTCAAAGCGCACACATATCAAGATTGTTCACTTCAGTTATCAAATCGGTGAAATGTACCCTTTCTATTCTTCGTGAGGGATTGGTTCAGTTTATTTCACATTTTATTTTTTTGTGTTTTAATTATGTTGCTTGTACTTTTTTAAACCTACGGTCTGTGCGGCGTGAAAAAGAATTGTCCCAGTTTTGGTAGTTTTAACATTTGTACAAATACACCAAATTTTTATTTTTCTTTATTTTTATTTTTTGGAGGGGGGCAGAGTGGACATTAACCCCCCGTAATTACAAAGGGGAGGAGTTTACCACCCCAGGTAAACTTTCCCCTCTTAACAATTTCGTAGATCTTCCTGTATATTATTTCACATCCTCTGCTAATTTGGCGAAACAATGTGAAGATAGCGCCTTCACCGGGGTTTAGCTGTCGAAATCGATTGGTGGAGTGGTTCTACTAACCTCTACTATACCCATTATTTGGAAATGCAAGATTCCGATTGGTCATTTTACTGCCCATTATTCTGCACATAATGAGCCGCTAATGCATTTTTCTTATCATTTATTTTCATTCACAGCATACAAAATACCAATAAATAAGGCAATATGACTTAAAACCTTAACAAACAATAAAATCAGTTTTTTTATGTACTATAATAAAAATAAGGTTTTGTAGTAGCATCTATGGGCTCATAATGTTCCTCGGGTGGGAAAAAATAAAAATAATCGGCGCCATTAGTTTTTTTTAATTTTGCACATTATTTAGTTTTTCCGGCCTTTGCATTACCCTTTAGTTATTAGTTGTTTGTTTAAATACTGTGCACTGTATGGCCTTTAAAATTAATGTGATTAAAAACTATCATTTTCCATCATCACTGGCCAAACCCGCATGAAATTCCAATATTCCTACCTTTTTATGCAAAATTTCATTTTTTCATTTATACTCTGATTTGGTCTGGTGAAATGACCACTTTTGCCAACTTGTGAACTTTGACGTCACTGTGACGCCATACTCAGGTTCTGTTGGAAGCAGTAGAAAACGTTGGACCAATTCTGTCAACGGGTATACCACATCGAAATCATCTATTGCTTTATAATAATGATTCTCGGGTAGTTTTAGTAAACCGTGTTACAAATAGACTTGTAAACATATTGCGAAGGTTTGATTTTCTTGATGTTAACTTGGCTATCTACACACTAATAATTACTATATATATATCATTAAAAAACTCGCCTTCTCAGGAACAAATTGATATTTTTCTTGGGAAGTGTTATGTTATAACGTTAGTGCCCTCTGATTGTGAGATTATGTTAGATTTTATTACCCTTTCCATTGTTAATTCGTTTTTAAGTTTGGTCATATATTTTAAGCGTGTACATTAACTTAAAATATAGGAATATATATGTAATGATGAATTAAGAAAACGAGAAAATAGACCGCTTTTTATCCTCCAAAATCTTTGAGTTATGAAACATTCCAGTTACATTTTCAAACTTTCTGAGCTCAATTTTTGAACAGTCTAGCTAATATTTATTTGTGTTACAACATGTGCATATACTATTTATTAATTTTTATATAACAGCACGACAATGTTTGTGTTTCCCTTCTAAAAGTATTTACCTGAAATTTATGTTTTTTTCTGCAAAAATGAGTTCAAACATATTGGCGACTATTAAAGATATTAATTTTAAGGATCCAATTTGTTAAGAGTTTTAATTTTCTGAAGTCCTGGTCATCGTGGCTATACTTTCATTCGAACGTCATGCAACATTAATGTTTTCTCATCACCACCACCACCATCATCACATCATCATCACATCACCCACCATCATCATCTAATCACCATCACCATCATCATCATCATCACATCATCATCATCATCATCATCATCATCATCATCGATCAGTAGCATCATTATCGTCGTTAAGCTCGAGTTTCATTATTTCATCGTTATTGCCACCATCATCAACGCCATCGTTTCGTATCATCGTTGCATCATCGGCATCATCATTTTAAAATCGTAAAACCCGTCGCTATAGTAATCTCACCATCCCAACATTAGAGGGGGGCAGCATGAAGAAGGTGATGAATTAGGAGAATAGGAGAATCAACTGGTTTCATGCAATCGATACGTATTCGACTCCTAGAGCACAGCGAATCAAACATTTGGGGTTTGACAAACATCTGAACCACATTCATTGGCCATTTGAATTAACACGTTTTTTCTTGGTATTTTAATACTGCCACAGTTAGTAAAACCATTCAAGTCTTTAACATCCGCCACTTAAAATAGCCATTTCCTTGTATTTCATTAATTTACCGCATTCCTAAGTAACTCAAACTTTTCAAACGCCGTTTCACAGAACTAGCATTTATGCTGATTCGACACTATGCAGAACCCCCGACGAATGAATGTTTTTATAAGTCAACATGTTGAAGATCTGGATCAATACAATGTACGAACACCACTACTCGCATGTTTATATAGCAGACCATTGGATCATGTACTTTTTTGTGTAAAATTTTTTTTCTCCAATGTGAATACCGTTTTCCAGTATAATTTTTACTGCTAGCGTCATTCATCATCATTAAGGTGTGTGAAACATCAAAGAAATGAAAATATTTTATTTAAATATCTCTCTATAATCAATAGACTATGTTTGGCAAAGGAATATGGTTTCTTTATACTTACTCACTAACGTATATATGTACTTGTCACTTTATGGAAGCTTGTTCTATGATATTTGTACTTTTTTCCATACTTGTATTTCAGTTATCTACCAGCACAAAACTATCACAATTGCTGTGATAAAACATTTGGATTCTACTCCATTCAATGTAACTTGAACGATTACCTTTTTAATGAATACTAATTCAGGTTTTATTCTTGTGTATTAATGGCCCTGGATAACGTTGTTCACACCAATAGTGTTTCTTAGAGATAAGTTCAGACTCAAATCCGAATTCAAACACTCAATGTGATGATTCATTGTTACGTACTTCGTATATTTATTGTATTAAGTATGTATGTATGGCAAAATATACATATAAGGATTTTTCACCAAAAATCGTTCCAAACATGAGAACAATGCTCATTTCATCTAATTTGATTTCTAAACATCATCTAATTTTAAAAAAGAAGTGTATTTATGAAGCATGTTAAATGTATTAGATTATCTCGCTTCTCTTTGCCTTTAAGTTACATTTACCTAATACTTTTATCCTACCATATTAAGATGGAACGGTTCTACATGTCATTCTCAGATACGTTGTATTCACCAGTGTTAAAATATTGGCGAATAAGGCATTTTAACATCAGACACCAAATTGGAAGAGGGGTAAAGTTAATTTGCTGTTTTCCCACCACATAAATTAAAATCGATGTAAATAATTATGCTAAGGAAGAAGGCGCGAGGTAGGAAAGGCTTGATGTATTATATTGTATTGCCATGAACAAAACAGAAACAGGTTCTAAGATAACTCCTGTTCCCCACTGTTTACAGATACACAAACAATCTCACATTTGATGTGTAAATTTTTATTTTTTTACATCCGCAGCTTCTAAGGTAATGTAGACGTTTATGTCATGCTTGGAATTATATTAACAGTCGCCATTGCTATTTTGTGAAAACAAATATTTTATCAAAGATTAAGCCTCATTAGTCATTTCATTTAACTGTGAAACCGTTACTGGAAAATTTTTTGGTGTATCGGTTTCCCTAAAACCTTTGTCTTAAGTGTTTACTCATTTCATATTCCATACATTTAATCAATGTATAAATAAGAGCAATTTAGCCTTTTTTTATTGAATTAGAGCATTGGAAAGTTGACCCTGACAAGCTTATTGTGTGACCTCGACATCCACCATAGCTTGGTATAAAAACAATTTCAAGGCACACGGTCATAGACTTTTCTTCCTTGGTGCTAGACGGGCAATTAGTAGTAGACATATTGGAGCATTTAAAATTGGTTTGACCCCTGTATTACTTTATTTTCATCATATTTCTTGCACAGGATGTGACCCTGCAGCAATAATGGAATATTGAATCCTAACCCCTATACTAACAAGACCATAAACCCTTACGTACTTTTTCAACGGCATAACTCTCGTCTCCTTGTCGTGTATCTGTACTACATTTTGGTTTTGATTGTGGATTTTTAATTGTGTGATGCCATTTTGATTTGATTTGATTTATTTGGCATTTTGTGTGAAAGAATGTTGCCCGAAACAGCTTAACAGTCCTACTAAGTTTTTTTATGTAGAATTAACTTATTAAAAACTAGCCCATGTTAACTTTAAGAACAATTCACGGACCATATTTCACCTGCAATCCTTACATTTAAACGAAATTCAGCCAAATATGTGTGGAGTCATGTTTGTAAAACTACACATTTTCATAATGATGATTATAGGTCTTACTTATGATGGTTTGAGGAGGGGTGGTGAGATCGGGCTGATCATGCGAGCCAAAATCATATCCATTCTTGTTCCATTATGAAATTATTCCATTAAACGGAACTTTTGGCCTAGTTTACTGTATCTCAATACCAAAATCAATGTTATTTTAAATATTTTACTGTAGTAAATATAAATTAATATTATCCTTATTAAACTCGACAATAACAACATTTTGTGTTACTCCTTGCACCTTTTAGCGTTTAATAATACGGCCTAGAACAGCGCAATGACATGCTTAATAGGAAGGTTACGTATCACGACCACTCAGTGGGATATCAACTAGTTTGTAATGCCCCGCCGGAGCGCCGGGGCTGTTATAATGTGGTTGTATAACGGGGGTTGACAGCATGGGTTTTTGCTGTTTGGAAGCCTGAAGAGTCCTTGGTCATAACATTTTCATGACAATTGAAAATGATGACCAGTGCTAAAATTACGTAAGGGTTTTGATGAACATGGCATAAATATTTATGCAACACAATTTTATCAGTTTTGTATAAGTAAAAGTTGATACGGTGTGAGATAGATGGGTATTTTTCAGTGTTTTTTATACAATTTATATTGGATCTGTACAAGGTTCTATGTCCATGTGTTTAAGTGGGGTCAAATAACAGGCTAGTTGGGCGAGTGCCACAGTGCCTGTATTTCAGTGCATATTCAGAAATATTGACAATTTCTTGACAGCTGACAGCAGTTACGATGGTTGAGTTGACTATTTAGGTACTACAGTGAACTTGAACAAGAGTATAGTGAACTTGCCACTATTTATACCCTCATTTCAATAAAGGCACATACAATACATTGGTTTTGTTTGAAAAGGGTTCTTTATCTCTCAATTCTTGGCTAGTTTCGGATGTTTTAAATATTCTGCCATTGCGCGGGGCAAACCTTGGTGCCCCCAGCACTAACATGTTCTTGTTTCAGGTGTAATGAATATCCATTACACTCCGCGAGCAACGCGCACCATGTATTTTATTATGGAAAATGTTACAAAACGATTGATAAAAGATCGATATGGTTGCTACTTTTGATGGCGATCTTAACTATAGTTATACTCACATGAAAAAACTTTTAATCGTTCAAAGATCTTCCTCTATCAAATAAAGGCAGATACATGTAAACTACGTTATCTCTGTGAAATCAGCGTTATCAGGTTTTAACAACGTAACATAATTCAGTTAATATGCTCGTATACATGTCTACACCTTCCAACTATGCGGCTATTTTGTAAATACCGTTGTGTAGGCAAACTATTTTTCTGGATTTTGTCAATATGACAACATATTTACATAATGGTATATTTTTAAGAATGTATTGTCAGATTCCATGGAGTAGTTTACGTTAAATTAAACACGAAAATGAGTATATCGTCCCAAATTTGCTGCTCAGCTATTTGTGTATCCTTTTTTCTCCAATAAATTGCAATGGAAAAAGCAACCTGACCTGGAAACAATTTGTCCAAAAAAAGTAAACCGGCTTTTAAATCTACCGGATAACGTTGTTCACGATACGCGAATCCACGATTTCTCTTATTTTGGGTGTATAACACTATGTTTTTACGAAGGAAATGAAACATTCCAATACTATTAGGGCCAGGCCTAGCCTTTGCATACTTATGTTCGAAGTGATGGGATATGTACTTCCGGAGAACTGTGGATAACGTTGTTCACAGGTTAAAACGGTCCGCTTCAAAAAAAACGACTTCATATTTTCTAAAACCCAAATGAAGTATTTGAGGCGTTACAGGTGACAAATTCCAATACTACTGATAGGATTATACTGCACGTCATAATTACTGAATAGGACTATTTTGAGTTTAAGTAATAATCTTTGCTGCACGGATAACGTAGATTACACCATTTTCGTGGAAAGTGTGTTTGGTGTTAAAATAACATTTTAAGGTTGTTATACATACGAAAAAGTGTTTTGATACTTAAGTTTGGTACGTAAATTTCTTCAAATAGTAAAACAAAAAAGAATAACTTGATTTTTTATAAAGAAATAGAATAGTCTAAAAGTACACCCTAAGCTGTGGAAACGTGATTTTTGCGTTTTTCGGCCCTTTCCGGTAAAATCTCAAACTGATAATGTCGTCAAAAGTATAGCAAAGTATGGTGTTCTGAGTAGAACTCGCTGAGTTCTATCAAAATAACAAAGAAAATCCGTAATATATACTTGTAGTAAAATTTTATAGCTCAAAGAATGGTAAAAATGCTAATGGCACCGAAATTTGTAGAAGTAGAATAGCCCATACTTGGGACTCCTATATGAAATGTCTACCCAGTTTGGATTGAGCGGGCCTCGTTCACGATTTAAATAAACTTTGAGGTTCTACTGTGAGTCCAATAATTTTGACTGTATATTTCATCATTTATTGAAAAAAGAAACTAATGTCAACAAAACTCATGGTGGATATGTTGCTTGGTAAGCTGTGACCTTTGTGCAGAACCAAGCTCCATAACTTATTGCTGGACCTCATTTCTATTCAATTTACCACCATGTATTTAGAAAAATACAAAATTGGGTCTAGGGGCCTATGCTAACAACACGATAAATTTAATAGAATGTGTGTGTTCGCGGCCAGTCTGTAATTAATTTTGTTTTCCCCCCCCTGCAAAAAGATGTTAGAGATGTTAGATCACAGTCCTACCGAACACTTTCTTTTCCATGACTTTTTGTTCAGATTTGTTTTTCCTTTTCGGAATGATGAAATTAACGGTCAAGGTTTAATTGACGCACATAGAAGCCCTATTAGGTTTATTTATTCGTGAAAGAGGAACAGTATCTTGTCTTTGCGTCATTGAAAAATTAGCTCAATCTTATCGGGTGATGAGCACCTGAATTCTGTTTACAGCTGGTGGTAATAACAATGGCTCTTACTTCCAGATAAAAAGTGTTTATCTCTGCATACCGACGGATTTAACTGGATATCAACAGTTCTAGCTTTGCTCGATCACTGAGTCATGGTGTACATCTACTGGTCACTGATATTTAGGACAAGAATTGGTGATGATCATTTTATTAATATTCAATCAAATGTGCAACTTTTGCACTGACACACCCATAGTATTAAATATAATAACACCAATAATAACTGCGCAGAACTCAGTTTACTTCGGGGCTCGATATGCGTTACCATTTTCCTTAATGCGGAATCTCTCTACTTCTTTGATCCTGGAGTATTCTGTGAGTTTCGAATAGACTACACTATAGCATTCAATTGTGTGTTTGGGGGGGGGGGGGGATAGTCTAAACGTGTTCGAAAACTACACAATTGTTACACTTTTTCCGAAATTTTGTCAGCGATTTACATTGCCTAACCTCAAGTATTAATTTTTTACTTTTCCCACAAAATATTTGTTTTTTTCAAGTTAAATTTTGTGAAGCCAATTTGCGAAACAATTTAACAAGAAACTCGAATGTCACTTGTCACTTGACAGTTGGAATGTCCATCATGCATGTTAACGGTACATTCCGTGTTCTCGTCAACCTTTTTTGTTTGTTTATGATTCCGTTGATAGCTTTGAAATTTGTTATTTCCATATATAATTCCATTCTGGTTGAGGGGTGGTTGCTTTTTATGTTTGATCAAATGGTTGTCTCAGAGTACATGTCATTTCCATAAAAATTTAAAAATTAAAAATTACTCAATTTTGTCGAGGTAGACCGTATTATAGATTAGCGAACAACATAATACACTTAGCCCAACGATTCAGATGGTATAAAAATCTCAAACTTTGTTAGGGAAACGTGAGATGATATACAAATTAAAGGTGTGTAGATACGTCTAAAGGCTGAGGCTAGGATCACGAATGCACCTTTAATCTTTGGAAAACAAGATTAGTATAGTGGGGAGAGAATTACCGAAGTGCTCAACGAACGTACTCTGTATCGGGCTGCTATGTCACTCAACAATAGTCACGAAACAGTCAAAGGAACCTCAACGTCGCGTCGTGTCGAATTGAAACGGCATGGATCTGAAGCCTTAGAAGTTCAATAATGAATAGTAACCGTAAAAAGCCATGAAATACAGACAAAAGGCCTTTCCACCCCGCTAGTTATTATTTAAAATCTTTAGTTATAGAAGCACCGACGGGGTACCCCCCCCCCCCCCCCCCCCCCCCACCCCCCCCCCCCCCCCCCCCTGAAATAATGAATATAACCCAGTAATAAATGATTGCAAATAACATGAGCAAAAGACCTTTTTTCGTTTTAAATTTTATATTGTTTTGTTTTTAATTTTATTTTTCTGGGGCAAGATCGTCCAAAAAGTATCAAACAAGAAAAATCTCTTATCATTGTGTCTATATGGACCCTATTTAGTTTAAAACAATTTTAGGGTTAAACATTACACGAAGAAAAGAGTCATAGTAACTCCAAATGGGGTACATTTTATTTTTAGTTGGTGCCACCATTTGACCTGGATTTTTAAAGGCAATATCAGAATCAGAAAATCGAAAACAAATTGACTCAAATCAGATTTGGGCATGTCTGTACCCATATAGCTATCAAACATAAACGGTAAGTTATAAGGATGAAAGCAACCTAATAGAGAAAAAATCGGATTCATTTTAATCATTACTGTCCGTAGGACACTTCCTACAACACGCGTAATTGAATGGCGATTCATATTCTTTGAAGGAGTGCTGTTTGCTTACCTTTTTTGGCATTTTGCATTGGCAAAATAACTTACGAGAATTGTACAGACTTATCCTTTACTTTCAGACTACCCTGCAAATTTCGAATATTTTGACTATTTTGCTTGGATCACTGATAGTGCCTTAAGTGTGTATACATCTTCGTTAATGCTCTATAGAGAATTAACACTTAAGTGCCCAAGCTAAAAAAACTTCCGTTAGTGCCCAAGGGGGGGGGGGTCCTAGGGACCCAACCCAGATAACCACTTTCCCGTGGGAGTTTGATCATGACACTAGCACAAATAAATGGGGGTCACGTTAGAACCACATACCCACAATAAAAATGAAAATCCGACCTTTGACCTATGGCCAATTGAAATTGTCACTCTTCGAAAAGGAGTGGTTCGCACATTTCCATCCTCAGCAACTCCAATATAAGGTTTTGAACCAAAATAATTCATTATATCTACTCTAGAATAACTAATTAAAATAATCATTGCAAAATATAGCCAAATTTGTACCATCTTGTATTTTTCTCAGAAACTTCAAAATCGCCTTATTTTCCCCATAGACTTGCACAGTTAAGAGCACGGCATGACAAAATTAAAATTGATGCTATCAGCATATAAAAGGTTATGTGATTTAAGTATTATTAATTATTAATTAATTACCTCCTAAGTATATATCTAAGCAAATAAATCCCAAGATTTAATTACTTTAATGTTTTAATTAGTAAAATATCTTGATTTTTCATTTCCGTTAGTGCCCGGGGGGGGGGGTTCCTAGGGACCCAACCTAGTTATTCTAATGAAGCCGTGGGCGGATTTAAATTTTTTTGTATCAGAAGAAGCGTATTCATAAATCAGACAATTAGCAAAAAACTCCTTGAAAAATTTGATTGCGTAACCGAGAAATCGCAAAAAAAATCATATGTTAGGTACTATGGACCCCAACCCTTGGGCACTTAAGTGTTTAAAGTAAGTTTGTAAAATCTTAACATTGAGTGCATCATTATTGAATTGTATTTGAGTTTTGGACAATTAATCAGTGTGAAGCTTGTGTGACTGTGCTTAAAACCCATCTTATAAAAATTGCTTATGATTATGATCATGTTTAATTGTTTGAAATTGTATTTTGAATTGTACTTTTGTACTGATATGAATGTCTCCTTCCTGATTTGCTATGATGTGCTCCCATGCCCCATGAACGCTTTTGAGCGGATGTGTGCGATTTATTAATGTTTTATTATTATTATTATTGTTATTATTATTATTATATAAAATTCACACCATTTTGGCACAAGATTCATTTGTGTTTAAAGGATATTTCTGACCTTGGCGTCCACGAGACGTAACAGAAATTGGGGCTCGTCCGGGAAATAGTCCCATGGCAGGATACATTGGTGTGAGAAAAACACATGACAGAATTAGGAGTAATTTTGGTGGACTACACTCAGAAAAGGTGTGTCTGAGTATTGTAAGACTTCCCATACATGTCAAATGTTGGGCAGCTTATCAAAAATTCCTACTGCTCTCCTTGCAACCAAACCAGCATGTGTAGGCCTTTATTAGGGTCAGATTGTTAATCAGTTTGTTTAATTACCAACACCATGACCAGCAAATAAAGGAAACAAGTAAATACCAAAATCTTTCAAAATGAACCAGCAGAATTACCCCTTAAAAGGAACCATCCAACCATCACAGAAAATGGACCTAGTATCCAACAGGCACCACCATCACTATCCACCTCAGCCAATTGCCCCAGTACAGTAATCGGGCAGTAGTCAATACTCGGAAAGCTGTGACATGATCAGATTCAGTATTTTATTATCTTGGTCAACTGTGTACAAGGTTTATAATGGACTCACTGCCAAAATAGCCTACAAGGATAGACAGACCTGTGTGTCGAAACTGCCTATTACTGAGGTCAACATTTTACATACACATGGGAAAAATAGCAGGGATCGATCAGGACCGACCAAGACAGAACCCCTCCACTGTTCTCAGTGCAGTCCCCAAGGTCCATTAAAATTTCCACTGATTGCCAGTTGTGGCATGTTTTCATTGGGGGGATAATTTTGAAGCAAGCTGAAGGTATGCATGTATGTAGTATAACCGTGGCTGGTAACGATAAATGTTTGCAGCACTGTTAGTTTTGTATTATGTGAATACTATGTATCAAAAGATATCAACTAAAATGTATGATGCTAATCTACATGTGTGATTCTTTTTACATTATTGCTATATTGGTCAAGGCATTTTTAAATTTTGTTATGAGGCATGTATTTGCCGACACATTCAGTATTATTAGCTCTATCATTTTTTTCGCATAATGATTTACAAGTGCAAGTTCCTTTTATTACTCATATGTTTAATCAATTGTGTTATATAGTATTTACTGCACTATGTTCAAACATAATAAAAAATTTTTTACTTTTTTTATTTTTTTGTTTAAAAGCAAATAAAAATAGTGCATATTAAGAGTATTACTAAACAACTTAATCCCATGATAAAGCATGCATTTCTTAATTTTAATTGATAACTACATCTAAAAGATCTTTAATATGTTATTTCAGAAGTTTGTATTTTAGCATTACAAAACTACATAGTGATACTAATGTAACTTCCTGTCATACTGGTCATATGCCTTGTTCCTCCAGTGTTTTTTATTCTGTACACGTTCGATATTGGTTTTCAATTTACCAATGTGCAACACTAACAACAAATCCCACCAATGGGAGCAACTAGAGTACAGATTGGCCTTGGACCTGCCTACTGTAACTAACATATGGTGCCTAATTTGTTTGGAATGTAAAACATACAGTGGTGAAAGTGGGTTTGACTTGAGTGTCAATTATCAACTTGGAAACAAGACCGACAGTCCCTAAGGTGAAGCGAGACATAATTTGGCCGCGGGTCCTATAGGTACTCATAAACGCATCGCCGTAGCACCCGCACCACCGCACTACCGTCAATATAAAACTGAATAAATCACATTTCCCTAAAACCACCAATTTGGCCAAAAAGGACTCTTGACT
>JAMKCH010005730.1:0-33481 GCA_023653785.1 Ophioderma brevispina
ACTGATTAGAATTTGCAAATTGTTATCACTAAATTACTACTTATTAGTCCCTATATTTTTCAGTCCCCAGTATAGCAAAAAAAACAACCATTACGCAAGCTCAAGCGAGCGATCTTGTTAAGGTACTAGAATCTCTCTATGGTGGTCACTTCATAGCTAAATTTAGTAGAGCTGGCAGCAAAGCATTCAAGACATAATACTTTGTACATAATATGGTGTGTAGTGCATATACATTGATCTTTAAGGCCAAAAGAATTTGGCAATTGTACATGGGTTTATAGTATATTTATATGTATTGCAATATGGATCTTGTTATTGTACAGAAATAAGGACGGCGTAATGCTAAGTAATTTGCCGGATGCTGCAGAAAAGAGAACAAAAGATTAACTGTGAATGGCACCAAGACGCTAGATATTTAAACATGCACAAGTAGAATATATGAAACAATTCTTCTTTGTGATTGACCTCAAAGGAGAACCCATAGGCCTATTAAAAATAACATTATACAATATACACTATAAAATAATTATTGAGCACATGCCGAGTAGTTTCATGGTAAAACATAGTTACATTAACCATGAAAATGAATTACAAACGTGGTCTGACCATGCGCGATTTAAAATTTGCTAAGTGTACCATCGCCATATAGCAAATACATGGTATGAATGTGTCACAAATGTGAAGGTGCATGATGCCTTCGTGCTGGCCATATCCCATAACACATTATTTGCTAGAGCAAATTTTAAATAGTGCATAGTCAGACCAGATTTTTAAAATTAATTTGTATGGTTATATTATAATTCTGTTTTTCCCTGAAACCACTCGATATATGCTCAATGTATGGTGTATATTGCATAATGGTATTATTAGTATGGGTTCACCGTTAATTTACCAAGAGGCGTGATCAGGTTATGGATTAAACTTGAAAGTTGCTTTTTTTCACATATTTGACTTGGTCCAAAACTAATGGAAGGGTTTTCTCTGTAAAGTAATGTAAGTGCTACCAATGAAATGATAAAATCCAAATTAGGATGTGCACATGTATGTAAAAATACCACTGTCTTTCTGATTGTATACTATGCTAAATAGACTTACAGGCACTATAATTAATTTGGTAAAGTGGACAATCTCAAAATCATTAAAAATCTGATTAATGCGTTTTTGCGTAAGTAAGGGATAAAACTGGCAACAGTTAAATTAGTAAGGATAAAACTGAATAGCTATAATCTATATTGGCAGTTTCTCATCCAATAGACACTTATTAGTAGTAATTCATATTTTTCCAGTACTTAACTACTGTTTTTGTCATTCATGAGAAAAAAATATCGTACAAGAATAAGCAAGCTCCACAACACTGTTGTGTAACAATAAGCAACAATGAATATATTTATTAATCTTTATATTTATAGAATTAAAGCAAAATTATATTCATCCTTGTCTGCCTGGAGAACTAAGTAGTTAAAATTTCAAAATAACAATATAATGTTCATATCCCAATTGACCTCCGTGTCCCATCCCAGAATCCTTGATTTTTATTGTACTGGGATGGGTCACAGAGGTCAATGGGGATATAAATAACAATAGTGCCTGAATTATCGAACTCACTTACTCTACAGATTTTCCTTCACTTTTAAGCCACTCCTGAAAATGTCATATATATTTACATGCAACTTTGTTGCTATTAACAATATCTTTAAAGGCAAGATATCAGTGATTGGGTCATGAATCACTGAAAATATGTGCCTTTATAAGTTACTGTTAACAGCAACCAAAAGTTACTTTAAAGAATATTACATTTTATATTTCCACTTGCACAATCCCACAATAGTGTCATTTTAATGTCTTCATTGGATATAACAATAGAATTAAAGCAAGGCTTTTTGATATACCACTTCAACATGATTTTCTTAAAATATTAGATGCAGCAATATACATTTTTGTGTTGTTTGCTGCAAGCAGAGCGGCACTTATGGATTGCTTTGGTAGTATGGATGTGTGGCCAAATTTTTGACCCTTAACTCATAGCCTACTTTTTTACCATTTGATCAATTAAAGGGGGATGGCCCAATTTAAGTATATAAGTTCTCATCCTGATAGAAGGGCTTTCACCCCGAAAACCCCATCTGTAAAGTTTCGGGCCGACATTTCAGTCTGTTTTGATGCGAGAGCTAAAAATTCGATTTTATAAGCCCCATGGAGTACTCTTTAAAATTAATATTGGTTGACCAGAATGGAGCACATTTTCACTCCTAACTTCCAAACATCCTTTAGCCATAGCAGCTTTCTTCAGATACCAAAATTTTGAACACTTCAGTAAAATCCGAGGTTCTGGGGACCAAGCTATTTGCGATCAGGCCATGGCCCTTTTTACTCAATCAGAAGAACCACTGGCCAAAGACTCATATGGATGTACACAGATTGACCATAGACATCTGAAGCATTTTTGTTTTGAGACATACCGGTTAAGGGGGGTGGCCAAAAATGGAGAAAAGGGAGACCAGACCCCCCTGCCACCCCCACTCAACTCCCCAGTTGGGCCGCCAGGGCATATTTCAAGGGCATTATAAGTTCTTCTAAGGAGCACCCATGCATTATTGGGATGTAACCTGTATGCCCTGTACATCCCAGTTTCGACGCTTATGCTGATGACCCTGTGTGACCGTTAACTGGCATTCACAAACATGCGTTCTGGGGAATGCTGTATTCTTATGATCTCACATTTTGAAAATAGGGCAAGAGCTCCTTATGTACCACCTTCGAAGTTATACATGTACCAAATTCTTTTTTATTTTTGGCCTTAGGGTCAGGGGAGTAGGATATGCCAACTTTACAGCAACGGTGAATTCAAATCGTCATCAACATCCAGCGTAACCTGAGCGCTAGTCTTTATCAAAGACTTAACAGTACACACTAGGAGGGCGCTCTTACGCACATCGGAAAAAGACTTGACTAAAGGCTATATAGCTGGTCATGAATATTTAAATCATAAATGACCGTTATTGGAAATTACACTGTTTTGCAGCGAGGTTAATCCACAAACCTCGATGGATTTTAACAGTATTTTTCCTAAATTATCATGATATTACTAAGATCTTTTGAACGAAGGTTAAAAAGGTGAATTTGAAATGTCAGTGGGACCGAGGCTGCCGTAGAAAGTACACTTAAGAATTCCCTAAATGACCGTTTGGAAATCCCAAATGCCCAAATCAAGCAGATCGTGTCCGACTCCCCTGGGTTAGGGTATTTTTTAGTGTAAGGCCATAAATAAAAATAATTTGTTTCATGTAGAATTTTAAAGTGGTGGTACTTACGGAACTCCAAAAAAAGAACTGCCAGTGCAGCACTCAAAAGCTTAGCACTCTGCATAATTTTCTAACCATATTCTTCTGACTGTTTACTTTCAGTATGTAGGAATAATCGTGAGCATGATGCCAACTTTACACTTTACACTTTTTCAAAATGAAAATGCATTATTAGTATTCTCAGAATATATAATAATTCTATGGTGTTAATTATAAACATGAATAATGTCATTTAATGTGTTATATAATAATTCTACGGTGTTTTACCGCTTAATACGTTTCGTACACATTTTTCGACATTGTTCTTCAAACCTGGAAGTTGAGCGATGATGTCATTGTCATCACTCATAAATATTCATATATTCGATCACGACTTCGAAATCATTTTGATGACATTTCATGAACAGTTAATAAATATTCATATACACTTTCGCTGACGTATAGTTGACTTTTGATTGACTTTAGCAATCTCATTAGCTCCTAAATACTAATTTAGATATTCATCGCGTATGGCTGTAAACAAGTCATTCTGGAAAAAAATGAATATTAGCTTGATGATGAGTTATGGTGTACTGTGTCAATAATACGTCGAATGCAAACTGAATGTGAAAGGGCACAACGAGAATCAGATGCATGGAATACAGGTAACGAACGCACCAGTTTTACGGCATAGGTGAATTACCGATATTTTATAGTTATATAAAAGCTAACTTTCTTGTATTAGGTTGATCAACACCAAGTGTGTATTCTGTGAGTAGGAAATCATTCTTGCCAGTCGAAGTGACACCATAGAAGTATTGTATATTCTGAGAAATACTCAGAATTCGTATGCAAAAAGAATACAAACGACAATACCAGTTCCGCTTTGTGCTCATGGAATAATCACCAACACACAGAATGTACAAAATACTAATAGACTTTTGAAGGTTATGTGAATAGTAACAATTCAAAAACAAAACGTAGTATTGTATTACTCATTGCTGCAATACAAAAATTTGAGACTGTCAGCAAATCAGGAGAATTGAAACAGGTCTTGTAATGTATATACATATTCAACATCTCTAGAAAATATTTCCTTTTTTAAATGAGCACACGTTGTCAAATAAAAGAAGATAAGAGGAAGATGAGTGAAAGTATATAGAGAGGACTCTACATAGAGTGGGAGGGAAGAAGTACAGTGTTAAGTGTGTTGATGAATATGTTTAGCTCTATGCATATTAATGTATGAAATTTTATACTAATTACATAGGTTATATAACATAAATTATGGCCATATATTTATAGAATATAGATTAAACAATATATTTGTATTAAAATAGTTTTAAAGTTTATATCTTATACATTACTATGTTTATGGTATGATAAGTCATTGTACAGAGATCAGATTATTGGAGTTCTAATGGGTTAGTATTAATAGGGAGTAGTTTTTGAGAAAATTATTCACAAAGGATAATCTTCTGACTATTTTACATTAGTCTACATGACAATATGTCAATGTCAAATAATCCCACAGGTGATGAAGTACAGTGCAAGCTCATTATAACGAAATCGTTCGGAGTCGGCAAAATCACTGCGTTATATCCGTGACTCTTATCATAAAGCCTAACGGTGCCCGACCCGACCATTCCTGTGATGTTGAATACTACTGTGTGCCAAAACCCTGCAAAGGGCTGAAAAAGCTTACAAAGTTTATTGCATCTACTTAAAAACTTTGATCATTAACTTCCATGTGGCAACTAACGCGAATAAAGCTTGGTTTATTAGATGCAAACTATGATTTAGTAAAAGCCAACACAATTGGCTCGGCTCTTCTGTGCATTCTTGAATTTATTTGACTGTGAATTTATTATGCACATAAAATATTTCTATATTTAGAGCTCTTTAGCACTAATGATATGGGAATCCCCGAGCCAGCCAGCACAAACCCGAACATGTTGACCACGCATGCTCAAAAGTTCACCTGCATATGTTTAGCACTCGATGCTCTACTACGTTGGTGATACCATGATGTGACGACTACACATAATTGCAATCATAAAACAATCTAAAAAAAACACAGGATTTTCTTGCAATTAGGCCTAAAAAAAAAAAAATTGTTTGATTGGCGTAACCCGACCGACCCTATTTTTACCGCCGACCCTAAATATTTTTATTTTTTTGTGCGCAAAAAAAAAAGTTTTAAAAACCATGTAAAACAAATATTTTCATATGTGAGGGTTTTGCATCATGTAAACATGTTTTACTGATATATGGTCATGAAAACGCTGAAATGCAAAAACAGGAATTTAATGACGTCATACTTCGGTACTCTAAATGATTGCAGGACATTCAAAATGACGGCAAGACTTCCATATGTACCCCCTCTCATATATTTACATGCAACATAAAATGTTATTATTTTAGCTGTTTATTCCGTTTTTGATCAAACAAGGCCAAAATAAAAATAAATTTTGTATCATGTAAATATATACGAGGGGGGTACATATGGAAGTCTTTCCAAAATGACAAATAAAAAGATGTGTTACAGAAAAAGTGAAGATGTGCCATTTGTTTTTGTATGTGTGTCATATATTTTGTGTTCTGGTATGTGAAACATTAAAAAAAAAATCCGACCTACCTACCAAATTTTTTTTTCTATGTTACGCCAATCAAACATTTTTTTTTTTTTAGGCCTTAGTTGGTGATTATGTCTTGTCGAGCATGAATTGGAAGTTTACTTCATTATATGTGATGTAAAAAACAAAGCAATAAGAACTGGTGAGCAAATTTCGTATGCAGTTCGTTATAGGGATCGGGTGATTTACTTCGGCGAAGGCGGGTTTTTGATGTAGTGATTTTGTTATAACAAGTTTCTACGTATACAAATGTGTCAAATATAACTTTCCAAGAAAACAACATAGACTCATTGGTTTTCATTTGGGATGACTTCAGACTCGTGCTTGATTGTATCTTATACTACTATTGCAATAGTGTATGAATGTACACTACGCTGTAGTCCTTATTTTATGTCTACATAACTTGGAATTGTATAAGACAAGTGAGCTATCCCATACCAGTCAGCCTACTGGCAATAGTTAACGTGTGTACACAGCTGCGCTGTTGAACTGAGGTCATGGTAGTTTTGTTTTAATATGATACATTGTGTGATAGATGATCTGTTTAAAGATAAAACACTTTTGTTATTATTATACTTTATAAATGTTGCGTTGAGAAATGTCCTTTCATATGCACTAATTACAATGGTTAGGCACACAAAATAAAAACAACTTCTTCTACGGGCCCAACCGACCACGATTTGGTTTTTTCTAAATTAAAAAAAATGCTGTAAGTTAAATGGATTATTTTTATAGATTTTTGGTGATTTTTTATGCAGTCATTTTTGCCAAAAAAAAGCTGACCAACTCCAATGAAAAGGTCTATCCACCCATAGAAAATGGTTGGGTTTTTTGTCACCTTAAGCAGAAAATTTTGTTTCCCATGTTCCACCTTTGTATTGCACTTCTTCTTTTCAGTATTAAAAAAGGCACATTAATAAAAATTATGAAATTATTGAGATAAAACTGTTCATCAAACACTCACATTTTGTTACGAATATTTCGGAGAACCAGTCTCCGTCCTCAGCGGATGTTAGCTGAATGTTGACTTGCAGATTTTCTCAACTCCTGGCCGTTGGTAAGTCCAACATTCAGCTACATCCGATGAGGACGGAGAAGGTTTCTCGAAAATTCGGAACAAAGTGAAGTGTGATGAACAGTTTTAATCTCATAATTTCATGGCTCAAACCAACACGTTAAATCAATTCTTCCACAATAAATAATGTTTTTAGTGAAAGGCAAACCCTATCAAAAAAATATCTACCCAAGACATACCCTGCCCAGAATCTGTAGAGAAACAGGACCATGTAACAATGAATCTTGGGTGTGTTTCTGGTGTGAGCCTACTAAATTCCTAGTTTGCTGGGGTGGAAATTTGGCATACTCATGTATACCCCAAAAGACATTTTGATTACCCAGATCACTTCCCCAGACTATTCAATCATTAGTAGGTGAGGATAGTAAGTACCTTAATCATGAGTGTCAGATAGAGTTTTTCCCCAAGAGGTGTTTTTATCTAATTAAAACTAATTGGACTGTAAAATTTGTTGAGGGGACTGATCAAGGGCAAGGTTGAAGTGTGCATGATGTACATACAGGATACTCTCTTTGACATTAAGGTTGTTGTTTCGCCTAAAGGTGGAGGTGGTTTACAATGAACTATTGCAATAGGCAACGTGCGTAACAATCAGTAGTTGATGGGCATTGCCTGGGACCCCGAATTTAGCTACTTTGGTCAAAATGATGGATGGTTCCAGTGTTTTAAGCTCATTTTGTGTTTGAATGGGGAACCTTGTCAAGATCCCAATTGGGCTACTTTGGTGGACACTTTGGATTTTCCCAGGGGTGGTTTCTAGATGATTCTAGGGGTTTTCTGCTAATTGTTGGTGAGTATTGCCAGGACCTCGATGCAGCTTTTTGATTCAAACAACAATTTTTAAACAAAGTGGACATTAGGATGGTTCCCAAGAGTTTCTGATCCGTTTTGTTTCAATGGTTGAGACCCTTGACTGGACCAAAATTGGCTCATTTGGTTCAAAATTATCAAAAAAAAAATGATTTATAAACAAAAACTGCCTGTGATTTTGGATTGTTAACGATCCAAATGAAAAGTACAAACAATCGGAAAAGATACTTGAAATAATAAACGCAAGGGTGAAAGTTTATTGATGAGTTCTTGATTGACATATACTTTACAGAGCATACCAAATTATTGCATGTTAATTTGAGATGCTATAAAAGAGTAAATGGATTATTTTTTAACCTTTAAAAAGCAGCTTTGCCCATTTTATTAAGCTTAATTTTAGCTTAATTCATCAGCTTACATAACTTATGTGATAATGGGAAAGTGATTAGAAAAAAAAAGACCGCTAAATATTTGCCCTTAAATTAAAAATGCATAAATGCCAATAAAAAATGTATAAACTTGCTTGATGTAATTGTGTGCTACACATAGGTGCATTTCATGGATTTCAGTAAGTCATGCTGAAAATCAAAGGTCCAAATGAAAAAAGGTAATTCATAAATAAGTTCTCAAAATAAGTTTCTTGTGCCAGCCAGAGGTCAACACTAACATCTTTCATAAAGGTTCAAATTTGGAACCAATAAGATTTGTCATGATAGTGTGCATGTTTGTCTGAGTGACTGTGCTGTAGCAGTTTAAGTTATTTTAACATACTATATACATTCTTCAGTTGAAACCGACTGGAATTCGCACATAAGATGGTATGAAAGACCAAGGTCATAATTAAGCTAACACAGAACAACCCTGAAATGGCAGCCTGGACTTTCAAGGTAATTGGCATTAAATCAAGTCCATATAAACACAGCAACAAGAGATGGGAGGTAATTAGAATAAGTGGCTAACTAAGGTTATTAAGTCAATGTAATCTTTGTTGACAACCACTTATGTTTAATTGCCTATTGTCAAGAGCCTGTTCTGGGTTTGGTCTGGGCATGGTCTGGGTTGAACCCAGACTATCCTGGGCTCAGCTTGGGTTAGCTTGGGTTAGCTTGGGATGATCCTAGTGGTACCATGGACACACCTAGAGTCATACCCAGTAAAATCAAAAGACTGGTAGAGCAAAATTGGAAGAAGAAAGAGAAAGAAAAATTTGGTAGGGAACTCAGAATTTCCTGGAAGGTGAGCACTAATTTTTTAACAAAATCAATTTTTTTTTTTACATATGTAGTTTTTGCCAAACTACAGTATAGTCACACTCTGTGAATACAGATATTAGCTCAAATCAATATTTTTCATACAGAAATTTTACAATAGAGACATGTTAGTGGATTACTAATCTGCAACGATATACACATTCTAACTAGTCTATCACCATTTCCCTGATCAGGGAAACATATGAAAATAACCATATACAGGAAATGATATATATACTGATGTGCTAACACCATATGGTCAATAAATTGTTTGCCAATCAGTTTATCATAATCTACTGTAATATTAAAACAAAATCGGGGAGTATGAGTTTTAATGTGACAAATACAACATGTAACACACTCGTAGCTTAGATGGACAGAGGGTATTTTGAAGCAATCCTATAATGCATTGCATTCTCCGATACTGTACTATACAAATGTCAGTTACTTAGAGGGATAAAGTTTCTCAATAGGTTAAGAAACCATAAGAGATTTCAAGATCATGCCAAAAATTCCCTCTGTACATACCAATTTGGGACCTTAAAATGAGCGCAAAAAAGTGGGGCTTTTTGTATGTGTTAAGATTGGATTTTTGTGGGGATCCATGAACACTGATGAAAATTTCCCAAAATGGTGCATTGTGGGATGAACTCAATAACCTCGCATAGATGGTAAATTGTTTAGGAATACAACTAGCAGTTATGCAAGTTGTTATAATATATACAACTACTAAAGCAATAATACCACATTTCATGTGACACGCCTATTTCTCTCAATGTTGAATAATGTTGTTAATTAAAATTGGGGAGGCCCAGTCTTAACTTTATTAGGCTGGTGTAGTACAGGTTAAAATAGATTCTTAAGATTTTGGTCAATTCTATATTTTTGTGTTTTGTTTTGTTTTGTTTTTGTTTTTGCACTTAGAAGTAAAGTTGCTGTCTTTCTTTAGCCATGATCTTTTGTTTTAGGGCAAAATCAGAGAAAATTTTCTTATTGTCACATTCCTCATTTTTGTGCCGCCTGCCCAAAGGCAGGAAGACACATAGGGATCACTTTGTCCACTGTTGTTGTTGTCTGTTGTGAAAAAGGGTTAACATTTGCCTGTAATATCCTCATACTTTGATGGATTTAAACCAAACTTGGGTCACAGGTACAATATGGCATCCCCCATTTGTTGATGAGGTCAAGGGTCACATGCCAAGGTCAAAGGTCATATGAGGTCAAGTTGTAAAATAGGCTGAAAATGTAAAATTGACCTCATTTGAAAAGTTGAAGTTCAATTGGAACCAAACTTGAATCATAGGTGCAACATGGGATCCCTCATTTGTTGATGTGGTCAAAGGTCACATACCAAGGTCAAAGGTCATGTGAGGTCAAGTTGTAAGAAGTTGTAAAAATGTAAAATTGGCCTCATTTGAATTAAGTTGATGTTCAATTGGAACCAAACTTGGTTTATGGAGTTTACATGCAAACCCTCGTTTGTTTATGAGGTCCAATGTCACATATCAGGTCAAAGGTCACATTAGGCCTATCATTCACTAACCGCGACGGCAGGCGACACAAGCGTTCCGAGGACCGATGTATTTTTTTAACAGTTCATGTCACTACACTTTTGGTACATTTTCCATGCAATTGCCATTTGGTCTTACTTCATTTTGTCTAACCCATATTGTCTAATACCAATTTGTCTAATAATAACCATTTAATCTAACATCCAATTTATCTAACAACCAGAATGTCTAATAGCCATTTGGTCTAATATTCATTTGGATGTTAAACCCAAAATAATTGATCTTAAACATTGATTTAAATATTAGACCAAATGGGTATTAGACCAAATGGGCATTAGACCAAATGGGTATTAGACCAAATGGGTATTAGTCCAAATGAATATTAGACTAGCTGAATATTAGACTAAATGGATATTGGACCAAATGGATATTAGATCAATGGATGTTAGACCAGATGGGTATTAAAGCAATTGGCATTAAACCATTTCGGTTATAGACGATACAAGTTTTTGACCAGATGAATATTAGACTACATGGCTATTAGACTAAATGGTTATTAGCTTAAATGGTCATAAGACTAAATGGTATTAGACCAATTGGAGTTAGACAAAATGGCTATTAGACCAATTGGGATTAGACCAAAAATGGCAAATCACCATTGCTGTATTGTAAAACAGCAGTAGTTGTCATGGGAGGTTAAATCCCTAGTCTTAAAACTCAAACTGTCAAGATATGTTGCTTTCTATCCATTTGTGAAACCATCCTCAGTGCCTTGCCTCTCATAACAAGTTGTCTTCATTTGTTTTGAAAAAAGGACAACTATCAAAGCAAACTTAAAGCGGCACTGGCATATTTTCACAAAATATGAAATTTCTTCAATTTGCTCTCAAATGATAGTCTAGGCCATGGCCCATTGGAAGAACAGAGATATATTTTACACATAAAAATAACATACCCCAAAACAGATAGGGACATTGATATGAGGATAAAGACATCCTGGTAATTTGTAGGCCAACTTTTAAGTTTTCCATAACTTTAATCAACAAATGTGTATATTACATGAATATTTTTGACTCGTACTCACTGATATTAAAACCACAAAGGTTATAGACCGATCAAACAGTGTGCATAGCGTGGGAAACATGCATGCGGCATGCGTGCTTTTGTGTTAAACGCCATTTTCGTCGTCTGCTGAATTTAACGTCGCCGGCGACGCTAAATTATAAAATCGTTCTGTTTACCCGTAAGGAACCTGATTTGGTCTTAATCATTTCGGGTGAGGGCTTTTGTATATAAAGCCTTACAACCATGCAAAAATACCGATTTTGAAAAATCTTGAGGGCGCACTATTTTTCAAATGTGCCAGTGTCTCTTTAAGGTGCAATGAGATATTGGGGCATCCATACATTGTGACATATGTAGTGATTTAATATAGATAAGATCCCAATAGATTTCTTAGTTTGTATTTGGCTACAGAAATGCCTTGAAAGTGAAAACAAAAGGTGATTTTCATACTCAATTTCAATAAAAATGTAGGCTGAATTTAGTATTATAATTAGTCTATAATAAGAAATTTCAGAATTTCTCTACCAAAGAAATCATTTTCAGCTTAATCCTTTCTCGGGGGGAAATTTCTGATAGAAAGCTTTACATTACACTGCAAAAATTTATAAATTGAAAAATTTTCACATTTTAAAGGACACCTGTTATGTGAAATCTCTCATTGCGCCTTTAAAAATGTCACATGTCATGTAGCACCATGGCATTTTCATAGTGGTAATGACATGCATGGGGTTTTGAAGACCAGAAGTCAGGTGGCTGTGTCATCTGGACTCACAGATGTCATGTTCGTCAAAAGCAGCAACTTCAATGAAAGTGCAATACATGTGTCTTTCATCTCTGGGCAAGTAATACATGTGATCCTATATACTAATTTTGTATATCTTGTTTTATGTAAAATGCAATCTGTCTTTATATATATATATATATATATTAATAAATATGACATTAAGTGAATAATGGATTGGATGCGTACTTACTTTTAATTGGCTCAAGCGAGTTTGATCATGTTCTTATCAAAGGAACTTCTTGTTGAAAGTGTGCAATTCCTTCCTCAGAGTTATGAACATGTGCATAATATGATCAGGAACTCTGAATCAGGGTCATTGTGTAGGCCTTAGGCCAAATAAATGTCATGGGTGAGAACATAAAATGGGGTCACTGGATGATATAATTAAAAGGGGATCATTTGGTAAGAGAAAAAAATCAGTACCAGTACTGGTCCAAAAAGAGGACATCTACTAATGAAGCATAGCAGTAAAACATGATTTTAACTAGGTATGTACATGGAGGGCTGCAGGTGTTTAGACAAGGATGTCTTCAAAGACAAGTCAGTATAACAAGGATGTTACATATGACTGGATAACCATGAACTATCCCCTCACAAAGCTCATGGACCGGATGGTGTTCATCCTTTTGTCCTCCAAAAGTGCGCTGTTGAGATTGCTCCCATTTTGGCCAAGATATTCAATCAAAGCATCAATTCTGGTACATTACCTGAAGCTTGGACCAGAGCTAATGTCACCGCCATTTTCAAGAAAGGCAGTCGTACAGATCCAGCTAATTATAGACCCGTCTCTCTCACATCAATTTGTTGCAAGATTCTTGAGAATGTCATATTCAGCCATGTTATGCGTCATCTGGACCTTAATAAAGCCCTCAGCAACACTCAACACGGTTTTCGTTCAAAACGCTCTTGTGAGACTCAACTTTTAAAGGTCCCAGGAAATGCAAATAGAATTGATGTGGTTTGTGTCAAGTCTACAAGGAGGGATGAGAAAGCATTCAATATTTGGGTTGGTGATGACATCATTAGTGAAACTATGATTTTTCAGAGAGTAATAGAAAATTCCAGGTGACTGGTGTGAATCTATTCATGGCACTGACTGAAAATCAATAGTTTCACTAATGTCACTGGTAGTGTATTATTTTTTGTGGCCCTGTTTATTGGAATGGAATGCCCCATACAGATTTGGAGTAGGTTTATCATCTCATTTCCTGGGACCTTTAACCACCGTTCATAAGATATGGGATTAAGCTAAAGAACATATTCACCAGGTTGATGCTATCATTTTAGATTTTGCCAAGGCATTCAACACTGTTCCCCATCGTAGATTACTTCACAAACTTAGTAACTTTGGTATCAATGGGTCACTCCTTCAATGTATTTCATCATTTCTTAGTGGAAGACAACAGTCTGTTGTTATTCAGGGCACCTCATCTAAGCCAGTGGAAGTGCTGTCATGTGTGTCACATGGCACTGTCCTGGGACCTCTCCTTTCCTCATGTATATTAATGATTTACCAGATGGACTCAAATTAATGTCTGTTTATTTGCGGATGACTGTGTCGTCTATAGACCAGTCTCTTCAACGATGCATAAAAATAAAAGAGACACTTTGCATGGGGTCAAACAGCTGTGGATGGACTGTGAGAGTCTTCAACAAGATCTTAAGTGTCTGGAAACCTGGGAAAAGAAGTGGCTCATGTCATTCAAGCCTGAAAAGGGTAATATTCTCTGCTTCTGCAGGAAGAAATGCAAGTATGAGTTCCAATATAAACTCTCTGGCCATGCACTTGAGACAGTCTCCAACCATAAGTATCTGGAGGTCACATTGGAGGTCACATTGTCAGGGAACATGAAGTGGAACACTCATATTGATGTTGTCTCCAAAGCAAATGGAATGATTGGCTTCATCCGTCATGTTAAAATTCAAGCGTATACAAGTCTTGTACGACCCCACGTCGAGTATTGTAGTGTGGTTGGGATCCCTTCACTAAAATTAACATCAGGAAGGTTGAAGCTGTACAGAGGCGGGCAGCCCGCTTTATCATGAACAACTACAGCTGGGAGAGCTCCGTCACAGAAATGCTGAATCAAATCAAACTACCTTACTCTTGAGGAGAGGCGTCGTAACCAGAGACTGGTCAACCTCCACAAGATTATTCACAACAATGTGGATCTTCAACTCAGCGATCACCTTGATTTCAACAACAGGGCTTCTACAGTTTCCACCAGACACCACAATCCGCTTTCCGTTAAAATTCCTCCGGTTAAAACACAGTGTTTCCAGATGTCCTTCTTCCCTAACACGGCACGGGATTGGAATAAACTCTCCTACGCCATTACTAGCATACCGGACTCCCAAGATTTTTCAGGGCAAGCTACAAGACAATCATCAGAATCACAACTAGCCTTCTTTAAGAATGAGATAAAAAGTACTGCCTTGTCTTTAATGCATGGATTTCAAGCCAACCACTTGCAAGTTATGGTTATGCAAGCAAGTTATGTTAGCACATCTTTGCCATTACCAAAAATACCAAAATACGAATTTTGGTGATTTTTCGATATTTCGGATCAGTAAATCGCTGCTCATCCCTTTAAGGCGCAATGATTACATGAGCATGCTAATAGATGACTTGGAACCAAGCTGCTTAGGGATGAAATCAATACTCAACTGGCCGGCGCTTTCCGGTTCTGTCCGGTTCCGCGCGGTTCATTTAATCCGCTTAGTCTGCTGAATCATTTTACCAGATTAACTAATTCAGCGAACTTTTTTTTTTCCATTTTTTATTACCTGTACTTTGGTTTGGCAGAGTGGGGAAAAACATACAGAAATGGTCTACCGAACCCAACCACACCATAGCATAATACATTGTATATAATTAGATGTACAGGTTATCACAAAACCAAACAAAAAGATCAAAACAACACCAAGACCACAAAACACTGAACAACAGACAAAAGACAAGGACAACAAACAAACACACACAAACACACACACATACACACACTAACAAGAAAATCCTGCGCTGGTATGCCATAAGCCAAAAAAAAAATACATATTTTTTTAAAAAATGATATCAATCATCATCCAAATTGAAAGAAAATGTTTTCACTGCTTGCTCAGATTATTATTCTCTCTGACAATTTTATATTCAGGTTTAATTTAACCCGTACCAACTTAAGAAAAGCCTGAAAGCTTGGGTTTGGATTGTTGAAATCTACACGGTGAATATCAAATGTTCAGAGGAGGATGAGGAAATTAATACATTGAATGGATGTCAGTGATAGTGGCATCTAACCAACCTTTTATCAAAATTTACTGAAATCTACATTATCACCAGTTTTCTTCTAATAAAAGAAGTGAGGTTTCCCATAATTTAAGACATTGAATTACAATCACCAAAACAAGTGAACAAGAGTTTTATTAGAATTCTTACAGAAACAAAATAGAGGGGAGCAATTTTGCCATTTTATAAAGGAACTGTTTGTGCAAATTGCCCTGTGAAAAATTTTAAAAATAAAATGAAATCTTAAAAAAAAAAAAATTATACATTGAAATTATTATTATGAATGGACCCCCAGTCAATGTCCCCTCAAGTTCAAAAGTCTCAAGCCCAAAACCCCTCAGCTTTTTTAAAGGACTATCCTGAGATTTAGTATATTATAAGCCTGTTTTGTTATTTTGTTCACACTAAATCAACTGTAACCACTTTATAAAAAAAGTTTCATCAAACTTTTCTTGGATTATAAAACCATCCACAAGCTAACATTCATGAGGGATTGTATTTTCTTCTCTTATCCTTTATAGAAACATCATATTCAATAACCAGATCGTCAAAACTCTTTACAAGATTAAAACCTCTGTCAAAATCAGCCAAAGTAGAGATCCCACGCCCATCCCAATCAGGTTAATAAAAGAAACGCTTTGGTTTAAGACAGAACATCTGATTTTACCAGATAGGGTCTTGACGAAGAAATGATTTTCAGTATCCAAGGTTCCTCTTATTGAATCCCTATATATATACCCATGTCCGAACTAGTTAAGCAGCTGACAGTTATTCGGATTGGAAAATACATTCAGGAGCATTTGTTCTCCAAAGCATGGATGGATCATCATGGAACTGAGAAAGACACATTGACCTCTAAGCTTCCCATGGGCTTACATAATTTGGGTTCCACGCAAAGCTTTGCCCAAGTAATCTTTTGAGCCTGCCTGAGAAAACGCGACGTTTATCAATCATACGTAAACCACCATCATATAATCGTTAGTGAACAAAATACGTTTCCACCCTATCATTACCCCAATTCCAGATAAATTTAAAAAACATGGAATTTAAGTTCTTAAAAAAAGAGCTAGGAATTGGGATACAAAAGACTGAAAAAAAAGATAGAGGAGACCTTGGGCGGCGGCAAGGGGCAAAGAAGACTTTTTAATAACAGTAACTTACCAATTAAAGGTAAGTGTCTATGACGCCAAAACAATTCAAAATTTGCTGAATTTGAGGAAGTTTGGGACAAAATTAAGCCCATGAATAAAAGTGACCTAATATTCCGAGAAAAATTGAACACCCAGACATTTAAAAGAATTGTCTTTCCCAACTAAACCCTCATTAAGAAATGTTGTAAAATCACCTTACCCTCATGCTCCCAATGTGAATAACCTCAGATTTAGACATGTTATCATACAAACAGACATCTTGGCAAATTTGTTCAAGACACCAAAAGATGATTAAAAGAATCAAGATAACCTTGCAAAAAACATGTGGTGTATAGCTTTAAAGACTAACGTTCTTCTCCAAGTCTCCATCACAATCCCTTTAAGGTTTTCATTTTCCTTTTAATATAGCAACACTTCACAGCGCCATAAAAATAAAAGGGGTGAAACAGGGAAACCTGGGCGGGAAAAAATAACTCTCTCAATGGAAAGGGGCTTCTGACAAAACAACCATTCTTCATAACAAGCTTTTTCTATTGGCATTAAAAAGTTTCATCCACGTAGGAATCCTCACCAAAATTAAAACTTTTCAAGACTTGAAAAAGATATTTATGTTCAACACTATCAAATGCCTTCTTCAAAATCTAACAACACAAAGGCCGGATATTATTTGAATCACAATATTCAATAAGATCAATGATTGGATCTGATGTTGCTACTGATATTTCTACCCTTCATAAATCCAAGTTTGATTTCATGAAGCATTTCATGAACCAGACCTTTAACCTTTTGGCCATAACTTTAGCAATTGATTTTGTAGTCGGTGTTAAGAAGAGAAATGGTCTATGATACCCCAACAAGAGGGGATTCTGTATCTTTCTTAGGGCAAAAAGAGTTAATACCATTTTCTGTGAAGTATGTGGACATGCACCCTGCTCAAAAGATGTGGTCGGAATTCATAGCATGTCAATAATATCATTAAATAATAAAAATATTAGAATCAGCAGGCAACCCATCAAAACCAGGAGATTTATTCAAGTTCTAGATTTTAAGCAAGTAAGATCTCAGATTTGGTAAGGGGTTTATTAAGTAAAATTTTACTTCATGGGAGATTAACTGGGAAGAGCATAATCGTTCTAAAAAGAGAAAATATTCTCATTCATCAACAATGTTTCAACTGGGATAATTCAGCGAACTTAGCGGATTAAACGAATCGCGTGGAACGAGGGCAGGCGAACCGGAAAACGGGCCCAGCCGGTTGAGTACGATTCGTCCCTTAGTATAAGGGGTATTTTTCACCTGTGGCAAGAATATCCCCTACGACCCAAAATCTTTCAGACCACCACACCCTAACCATTCTGGTTTTGCGATATTTATACAAATGCACATTGCTGACATTCTATATTGATCGTAGAGGTGTTAGCAAGTACAAAAAATGGGAAGACCTGAAACAGACAATAGGGTGTCTCCATTTCAATTGAAACACTCAGTCACAGAGAGAGAGAGGTTGATATTGTTGACCCCGTGAGTGTCATTAAGTTTTAGTCAAGGACTTGTGATGATTAACTACTTATGCATCCTATATGCTACTCCTAATTCTAAAACTGAAGAATCTTAATTTTTAGTTAGCAACAAACACTTACCAAAGCCTTGGTTAGGGATTTTCTCAATTTGCAGTGTGTTTTGAAAAGAGGTGTGGACTTAAATAAGGCAGAGTAGTAGAAGTAGGTAGGCAGCGTGGACTAGTTTCAAGGCCAAAGGGAATAAAGGGTTCATACTCATAAATAAAAAAAAATTGGTCATTGAAAGCTGAAAATTTCATGGCAAATCCCACTAAAATATCACAAAAATAGACCCAAAGAGAAGAAAGGGTAGGAGGTAGTTGACCTTGACAAATGAGATAGTTGATACTTCGAGACCTATGATATGCCTTAGCAGTTGTAAGGCGAATCTTTTGAAAGGGTTGTATTAATCGTAGGTCAGGGAACAAGTATGTGCTGGTCACACGGATTATGCAACAAAATACCATGAAGCAATTCCATTAAGATTGATTGAGTTTTAAAAGATAGCTGATGAGTTGATTTTTTTTCTCTAGGGTAGGAATTCCACCAGAAATGTTAATTCACCATATGGGTCAAACCAGGAACATCCAAACTTTCAAAGCAGATTTCAATCGAGGGTCTAAACAAATCGCCATATCATGCTGACGGGTTGGTTGAGAGGTTCAGCGGCACCCTGAAGTCCATGATTAGGAAGTTTGTTGGTAAAGATCCCTGCAACTGGGATCAGATGCTTCCATACTTATTGTTTGCTTATAGACAGGTTCCACAAGTATCAATAGAATTGTTCCCTTTGAGTTGTTAAATGGGTGGAAAGTAAGAGTACCAATAGATCATGAAAAATTGTGGGCAGATTCAGTAGCTGGCTCAAGTATGTGAGTTTCCATATCGACCCATCTTGACACACTTTTTTCTGACACACTTATGAATTCGGAAACCTTAACAGAATAAACCTGTGCTTTATTCAGGAAGGTTTTCGAATTATGTGTGTCAAGAAAAGGGGTGTGTGTGATGGGTCAGGTTACAGGTCCCCTCAAGTATTGTGTCACATGTGTTAAGTGAGAGAAACTTTAGCGTCTAGGAAAATTTAGAGGAAGCAAAGAAGAAGCAGAAATGGTGTTATGATGAAAAGGTATATTTGTCGTGAGTTTAAACCAGGTGATGCAGTCTTGTTATTGTTACCATCGAGTAGTAATGCCCAAGAAGCAAAGTGGCAGGCCCCATACAAGATTCTGAGAAAAGTAGGTCCCGTAGACAATGAGATAGAAACAGGGACTAAAAGACGCAAGTGTAAAATCTATCACATCAACCTTTTGAAGAAATAAATCGAAGAATTTCAGAGGTCATGATATCGCAGATGCGATTGGTGCCGAGGGGTGAGACAGAGATGCTACTTGGTCAAAGGACCCCAATCCCATTTCATAGATAGATGCAAATCGAGTTAAAAAAAGGTAAGAAAAATTGTTTGGATAAGCTATTTCAAAACTATGATACAGTGTTGAGTGGATGACGGTTAGATTTTGTTTAAATTACAAAAAGGTCAACAAGCTGGCGTATCCAGACCTGGTCTTTTAAGAGGGACCACGGTGGTGGAAGGGCATCTAATAGCCCATAGGCTGATTTTGCATGTTTTGGCGTAAATCCCGGGGGCGCTAACCCCGAAAGCACCTTCCAAGATACGCCATTGCAGTTTCATGCATATCCGATGCCAATTAAGAATAGCAGAAATCATGGGGAGAATAGGTCCAGCCAAGTACATAACAAAGTTAGACCTGTATTAGGGTTACAGGCAGGTTCCACTAACTGAAAGCTCAAATCAGTACACAGCATTTCCTGCAGCACTGGGTCTTTACCAGTTCAATATTATCTTCCATTTGGATAGCATATGGCTTCTGAAACGTTTCAACAAATTATTAATCGTTTTTTTAAAGGAAAAGATGGATATGCAGTCGCCTATATGGAGGACCTGGTGATCTTCAGTCTGGACTGGGAAAGCTATGCATAACATATCAGAGACCTATTGAAGACTCTCAAGTAAGCAAACGTCCTATATTACCTAGTAGGGGGAGACGATGGTAAACTTCATAAAACAAAAGTTGAGGTGGTTGTTGATTAGAGCAGCCACATATCAAGAGGGCGGCAAAATCTTGGCCACTATACCTACAGAAGTTTATCCTTAACTGCGTTGACATAGCTGCACCTCAGTCTGACCTGACAAGAACAAAACAACCAGAAGAGGTGCAAAGCTGAAGAAAGCTCTGCGTTCTGGACTAATTAATCCATAGGCCTACTATGGTGCAAACTGATGCGCCAGATCAATTTTTAGGCGCAGTGCTGAGTCAGTTAGGTCATGATGGTACCGACCGCAAATTTCAACCAGAAGAGCAACACTATGCAACTATTTAGAAAACGTGTATGGCAATTAAATGGCCCACTGAGAGCCTACGGTGATATCCGTTAGGCATCGTTTCCAATCGTGACAGTCATGAGCCTCAGAAATGGTCAGTAGCATAACTATAACAGACAGGGAAGGGGCAGGTTGCCACCCCAGAGAGCTTTGACCGTTGTGGCAGGAGATATAGTTCTCCGGGCTCACAGTCCGCCTACAACAGTGAAGAATAGGGCTCTCGATTCAGTTGACTCTTCACGCAACATTAGTTTCACGCTTTATTCCGTTGTCGTCTATGGAGCCCGGACTATGTTTCCTGCCGTATCTCCTTTTACACCTGGAATAAAAAGCTTGGAAATTATTCTAAATCACCTCCAATAAGGAAAATCTGCCTCAAAACCACCTCCAACCGGGAAAATCAGCCTCAAAACCGGGACCCCCCCCCTCCGACAATTCATCTCTGTTACGTTCCCGACAAAGACACACTTGCAAATATCAGCATCAACTTTATAGCGCCTGCGTGAATGACATAGGCCAGGCGGTAAACGTAAAACATATCCAGTTTGGTCTCTTGAAATGTTATTGATTCCGTGGATACAAAATGCCTTCTCTCCCAAAAAAGTTTTGGAGTCTCACGGTCGCTTGGATCTACTATAGTAATACTTTTGCATTTGACAATGGAGATAGCCAGGATTGGCTGATGTTTGTTCATTAATCTACAATTCTAGAAGTTCACTTGGAGTTGCCAAGTGTGTGCTTTGATTTAAAGGAGAAATTGCAGAATATTCTTTACCGCTCGAGAGTAGGAATTAATGACATTTTGTACATTAGTTTTTGGTCAAATGGTCTTCTTCTTGCGTATGAGTCAGCAGCTATTGTCTGTTCAATTAACTTAGATGTCCGGTTTTTATTAATTATTTCAAAAAATACGCGTTTTCAAAAGATATGAAAGAAAAGTTGTTATTCTTCATTGGACCCAACAAGTTCATTGTGTTCCAACTTGAAAACTTATTTCTTCTTTCGATTTTATTCAATTTACGCTCATTTCTATTGGCAAACGACAAAAAACTGGGTCCAGTTGAATATTGACTTTTGACTCTGAAACTTTTGTGGCAGACTCATTTACGAACTACAGACTGTCCCCCCCCCCAAAAAAATATACAAAGATTAATTTTTTTGGCCAAAAATTTAAGTTCATCTCAACTAGAGTTTTACTGATTCTTTTTAGGAGTGTTCCAGCTTTCATGAGATTTTTAGTTGGTGTAATTTAGGGGTCTGGTTCAGGAGTTATGGCTAATTATCTGAGACAGTTGAAAAACCTTTTGGGCCAGTTTCGGCTATTCTGATATCAACAAAGTTGCCATTGAAAATCACCTTCAAGACATTCTTTATTGAAAATTAAAGGCTGACTCAGAGATTTCGAAATATAATTATTTTGAGTAGAACTATAGATAGTCACCTAAAATGTTCAATTCCAAAGTTAGAGATGAATCGGATTTCCCGTTTTCATGCAGTAAACATTTATGCAGAGTATAACAGTGCCATAGGATACCGTGTATAACAAAAATTCCGGATCCGGAATTTATAACAAAGTTGTGATTTTCGATATGAAGGACTTCGATTTGAGATTAGTTATTTCGCACAATGATTAGTAAATGGACAAGCATTATGTACATGCAAAAACACGATTGTTTGAAATGAGTGCGCCATCATCGGGAAATTTCTGAGTCAGCCTTTAAAATAAAAACTAGGTATAAAGTGCTGCTTATTGTGATATAACATAATTTATAACGTTATAATGTCGCAATGCTAATAAATACATGTACCCATTGGGAAATTCAATTCCAAACAGTCGTGTTGTCTCATCTTTACTCCAGGTTTCAGCAGAAGGTAGAAGCATAAAAACACCCTTGTTGAAAGTAACCTAAGACTTTTGAACATGACCATCCTTTCCTTTATTGCTCTTTGTTGAATATGCTTTCTTCATCATATTCCTCCCTGGCATCTTGGAGAGGCAGTGGGGAATAGGGGAAGGGTAAGTTGTCTCTCCACAGCGTTGTCAGCACATTTGTCCCTTAACAGACTTGTAGACTGTTACATTAGTTTCAGCAGTCAAGTTCCCCAATTTCCATGCATTTCATGATTATTGTCCCCCTGAGAGTAAGTCCCTCATATCTCCCACAACATAATAATTTCTGGTGCTTTCGCGGAAAAATAATAGTTCAATGCATGATAATACATTCACTCTGATCTATACAATATTCTTTTGTTTGAAAAGGGTTTAATCCCACAATGATGCCACACGCCTTATACCTTTAGTTTCTTGAACCTTCAGGTGAAACTGGCCCAAGTGGTATTTTATCCTCTGTGTTCAACTGACAATATCTCCGCTTAGGGTCCATCAAATTGTATGGAATAAATGCGAGGATTTCGCTTAGGATTTGTCTAACAAATAAGTCAAATATCTGGCAAGCAAAAATGCGCATATTTATATTTTTATAATTTTTAGTTTGGTTGTCTACCTTTTTATGGGCAGTCTGTTGGGGTTGCTTCGAAAGCATGAAGACAATTGATCGTGGGCCTTGCTTTGATTCCAGGTGTTTGCACGTGCATTAAAGGTCCATGGCCCGATCGCCTAATAGCACTCAGCCCCAGGAAGCCCCAGATTTTACCGGAAGTGGTCAACATTTTCAGAAGAAAGCTACTATTTTTCTCATTTTACCCTGTGAAATCTTATAGCCAAAGAGATTGTTTAGTTTGAAAGTTATGCGCGAAAATGTGCCCCCATTTTGGTCGACCAAAATTAAATTGTACACAGTATCTAGGGGGTTACAAAATCCGTTGCGCAAAACTTACAGATGGTGTTTTGGAGTGAAGGCCAATTATTAAGATGAAAAACTTCATATCCTTAAATCGGGCCATCCCCTTAATGCATGGGATATAAAAGAATAGTTGAAATACTTATCTTTTGATAGAGGTCCTGTCTGTCACTATGAGTTGCAATATGCTTCATCCACCAAGGGACACAGTTCAGTGGATTGTGAGCTTGTACTGAATTAGCATGAACTGACTTTGTGTGATCTGGGTACCTATATCATACTAAAAACCAGGGGGTGTATAATCTTAATACACGGTAAATAGAAAGTTACTGAAAAATGTGCAATGCGGAATGGACACTTTCCTGGCTCATAGTGTGTTGTGTTCAATGTACGAACAAAAGGGTCACACAGATCTCCTGTAATGCCGTCCATTCAATAAATGCTGTGTGGAACCCTTGGATATCCAGGAGTGCAATGGTTTTGGGGTGGATCAAATTATAATAGGGCTGTTTGATATTAGAGTGTATTGCGCATGGCTACAGAGCGCATGCTTGTGAGCCATGGCGCGTAGGTAAGGGTATATGTTGATAGAAAAAAACAAACAAATAAAAAACAATTAATTTTTAATTTGCAGGGAAGTTTCTGGAGTTTTGCGGGGGGGGGGGGGGTGTATGCACAGGTAATTTAACAGAAGCATGATGATGTGAACTTCATATTTTTGTTCTTAATTTATAACTGATATACTAAGATCTTGAACAAAGGTTTAAGAGATGATTTTTTAATGTCTGGGACCGAGAACTGCCAAGCTAAATGCATGTAGCAGTTTCACAAAATTACCGTTGGAAATCCCCAATGCCCAAAGCGAGCAGATCGTGTCCTCCTCCCTGTACAGAACCACATGTATAGTATACATCGTGATCGATTACGCGTGAAAAAAGAGATACAGGAATGCTGCTGCTTTGCCGTTGGTAGTTATAAACGGTAACGAGAGAATAGTTTGGTGTCACGTGTCAGGTAACAGGTCACGGGTCAGTATCAGAGCATTGTTGCTCATTCGGGGGCGACAGATATATAAAATCCGACTATGTTAAATCAAGGTTGTAAAACCATTTTAAATGACACGCTGCCCAAAGTGCTATTATTTTTTCCAAAAGGACACCGTATATTATGTCTTAAACAGTACAAAATTACCTTTTACCTACAGATTCAAAAACCGACGTACGGATGACGATAATCGGTGTTTTTTTCCAATGTAGAGATACGGTACGTATTTTTACCTGAATGGGTCCCCCGAAGCAAAAAATAAACCAATCAATGCAGTGACGTCATCAAATTCTTTATTTTTCCAAAAAAATGGCGGTTATTCCAATAAATAAAATTCCTTTTTAAGAGTCAACATCTGTATATTGTTCTTAATAATTAATATCAATTGTTCCCGACTGAATGTGAAAAAGATGGGTCCATAGTCTACAAAACTGGAACCATGGTCAGCTGGCTAAATACCCTTACCGTTGACTGAATGAGCCGACGGATCACGTGGTAGTTGTAGCAGGCTTACAGCCACTTGGCGCGCGGCTGAGGGGCGTTTGCGTCTAGTTTGTGTTGCAAAAGTTCAAGGCAAATAACAAACGGTTCGGAGTTTGATCCTGTTGAACAACGTTGGCTTTATTCGTTTCATACCAGTCAAATGGGCGGACAATAGGCCTATTGATTCGTGAATCATTCTCCTCCGACGACAATGTTACTACCTACTATGTGCAGTCATGTAAACTTTCCACAAAACGTAATTACTACTGGTACCAAACCTTTTTTATTTTTTTTTCGTCATTTCAAAACGAGGGGTGAAATACTTAGATTCAATAGATTTGAAGGTTTGAAAATCCCATGCCTTTGTCATGTAAAAAAACGTCTGATGGGTCCAAAGATACTCAACAACTTTCTTTTCGGATTTATTTAAAAAAGTATATTTAATTTTGGAAATAATTAACAAAAACCGCCCGACATTCTAAGTTAATTGAACACACAGTAAATGGTATGATGTTGGTGGAGCCAACTCATGTTGAATGCGTTGGGGTTATGAGAAGTCTATATCCACTGGTGGACGAAAGGTAGGGCACCCATTGAGAATGTGATCCACAGACTGTGATGGAGAACAACATTGGCAGGATGGAGATAGTCGCAGCCCCCGTCGATACATATTGTTGTTGAAACAACCGACACCTGTGCGAATCCTGTTCAAGGTGACCCATTCCTTACCAGGGCCGTCGCTAGACATTTTGTCAGGGGGGTGTAAACTGAAGAAATGTTTTTGCCGCAGTAAGAGTCCTTGGACGCGTAGTGAGCATATAAAACAATGCAACTAACGGCATGCAGTTCGAGCCCACTTAAAAAAACTTTCCTAAGTAGATGCCCTTAGAGACCATTTAACTTGTTGATCGTTCGAACCAATCTGCACACCGCAAGTGCCTTAAGGGGGAATATGGGGTTGGAAGGGCTAAAAATACAAATTGGAAATTGAAATTCAGGACAAAATTACCTTTCTTTTGCTTTTTGTTTGACAACAATCGGAGCTTCCGTTCAAAAGTTATGGTCAAAAATGTAACCGAAAATGTAACTTCGCGAGCGAAATTTATTGTTTTATTTCTTATGTATTTTATTGTTTTTTCAAGCTGCGATATTTAACTTTTTCGGCTTTAAAATACTATATCTCGAAAACTAAATTTGCTGTTGATCTCTAAGTTTTAAAATTATTAGTGAAAATGCAATCTGTAATTGTTTAATATATAATAAGAGCAAAACACTGTTTCTAAAATATACAAAAACCTAAAAAACAATGTTTCTAGACTGAATTGCCGATATCTCAAAAGTGAATTTTGACGATATGTCATCGCGGCGCGCAAGATTTCTCGAAAACGATTTAACCTAGAGAGATGGGATAATAAAAAGCAAATTGAAGTATACTAATTGGGCTATAGAATGAACCACCATGGTAACATTAGCTCCATGGGAACAGGATTTAAGGGGGGTCAGTAGTCAAGAAAGGGAAAAAATAATTATTTGTTTCGTTCTTCAGCTCCCCGACTGGTAGACCAAACTAGGGGGAATGGTCCATGGCTACCCTCATGTTTGCCCATGCCACTGCCATGCTCGTGGTTTCTTAAATTTATTTTACCTATTTTGATCACAGTACTGTTAGCTCATTAGCAATTCTTGATTACCGTGGACTAAACTTGAAACAAAACTAGTTGGTTTGAGGGGAATCCATTTTAAATATTTGTGATATTTGGATTTATGCTAAGTCTGGAGTTCAATCTTATGCTTCCGACGCTGTTCTCTTTTTGTTTCTTTCGTTCTTCCCCTTCTTTTCTCTCTTTATTTTCTCTTCTCTTTCTCTCTTCTCTTTCTCTTTTTTCCTCTTTTTTTCTTCTCTTCTTTTTGAGGATCGCTGGGGGTGTTCCACCCCCCCATGGCAACGGGCCTGTAAGGAAGGTCGCTGCCAGGTGGGAGTTCTGTCATGGGTGTGATAGTGAATTGGTCTGGTCTTGGTGTATCTAGCCACGCAGTGTTCCATGTCTGTAGAATGTTGAATGTAGAGCTGGAGAGTTTAGCAGCGTGCCGCCAGAAAGGTCAACCAGAGCGCAGTCTCTGTCTGCCGAGCTGGTGTGATTCTTTGACAATATTTTGCAACAGGTTGTCCAACAGAGCCTTGCATGTTCACCAGTTTATGTGTGCGAAGCACTGCAGGTGCAATGCCTGAAAGCATTGTTAGAAACTCAGATGGAGCGGGATGTAGGCAGCCAGTAATGGTTCTCATGGTCTCGTTGAGTACAGGGTGTCCAGCTTCAGCTAGCACCCCAGGAAAATCCAGCAAGGTGGCACAGGAGGTTATTCCACGAGGATAGCTTTGCACGTACTGACACCAGATGTTGCCGATAAGTAAGCTGCCGGCCAAGCTTCACTCCCAGGTAGGTTGGTATAGGATTGTATGGCAGAGGCGCTCCATTGAGATTGATTTGAAGCTGGCGATGAGCCTCTTTAGTGTTAAGGTGCAAGGCAGTAGCGGTAGTCTTGACTTCACTCAGCTTGAGTTTCCAGGTCTTGAGATATGTTGCAAGTAGGGCCATATGTCTGAAGTAAGTGTAGTTTCTACTTCAGTCCAGCTTCTGTCCGAGTGAAGAAGAGCAAGAGCGTAACCATTATTGTCTTGATTTTGTTTGAGGTACGTCGCTGATATATAGGTTAAACAGCATCGGAGCCAACACTAATCCTTGTGAGACTCCGTTACGCAGACGACGCAGTCGACTGCCCTGCCCATCACTGGTCTTGAGGACAAAGCTGCGGTTTGCAAGCATGTTACATAATTAATTATGAATTGTACAAGGTACGATCCGGGATGGTCCTGAGAAGCTTGAGTGTCAGACCCTGATGCCTCATGGTGTTATATGCTGCAGTAAGGTCCACCAAGATGACGCCTGTCTTACGACGCTTTTCAAAACTCTACTCAATATCATATGTATGTGAGTTTTACGATCTGCTGGACAGTGCTCCGGCCACGGCAACATTCTACTTGTTCGTCAGGCAGATTGTATTCGACGACTGGCTCCAGCCAGGCCAGGATCAGCCTCTCAAGGAGTTTGAAGGAAATGCACAGTAGGGATACGGGACGGTAGTTCTTGGGATTGTCAGCAGGCTTATTTGGTTTTGGGAGTGCGATGATGGTAGCCATTCCTCCAGATCTTGGGTAAGGACTTGTTGGTGAGGCATCATGTGTAGAACTCCTGCAGCCATTCAAGTCATCGTGAGCAGCAGTGCATCAGGAACTCCGCTGGTATGTTATCAGGCCCCTGGGTCTTTCCACTCTTTAGTTGACTGATAGCAGAGGTGGTCTCATCTAGTAAGAAGGGTGTTGAAAGTGACCCGTCCACGAAGTTTTTTTTTTCTTTTTAACAGAGCGAGTGTGATCCTTATCAATATCCTTGAAACGACCATTTGCGAGAAGTTGCTCGGCAATTGATTTGGCAGACACAAGACATTTCGATCATTCGGGAACTCTGCCGGTGAGGCGGTTTATAGTCTTCCAGGCCTTCGTATTAGAATGAGTGAAATCAATTCCCTGGACCGTCTCCTCCCAGCGCTCGCGACATTTCCTGTCCAAGCAGTTTGTCAGATCTGAAGCCTTGGTTGGAAGTCGCTTCTTCCCCGGGTTCAGAGTTCAGGAATGAATTGTAAAGAACATCACATTCCTCGTCCCAGGATGGGATGTAACTGCGACGATAGCCACGTCGGATGATCTTCTTTGCTATCTTAATGAAAATTTTACATAGTGCTGAAAAATGGCCTACTTTATTTGCTTAAACGTTGCAATCGTATCTATATTTACACTTGATTGCTTGTATAACATATACAGAGATCGTTTCAAAGGTTTAATTATTGGACAAACAAGTAGAAAAGAAAACCAAAAATTTACTAAATTTACTAATACTAACCTGCCTGTTCTCCTAATCGGCCCTATATAGTCCAGGAATTTTAGGCCAGAAGGCAGAAAAAAATAAGCCATAGCTGATTTTTTTCAGGATAGTTTTCTTATGTTATGCACACCAACATATCAAAAGTCTCCGAGTTTCCCCTTGTGCTAATTGAGGAATAAGGAGGGGGTAGGGTTTACACCGAGGTAAAGAATTTAAAATGATTCAATTGAGCTAGATCATTGACTATTGTATTCTTCTAGTCTCACTGATTAAAAAAATCGTATAGTTTGCCTTACTTTTGACCGTTAGGTTTAGCAATACAGGCCAACAAATGTTCAAGGTTATCGTGGGGTAAAATTTTCAGAACAGTCCGATTTTAATCAAACTAATTCCAAATTACTTGTACATCTGTCTAATATTGACCTTATAGGGCAGCGGCATGTGACCTTCCATAGACCTGTACTAATCTGTCATAATGCGCCCTATAACTATGCAAGGAAATTACTCTGTTTGAATATGTATTTTCAGTTTATACACAAAGAGACGAACAAATTGACACACTTTTAATAGAACCAGAGCCTTTACACACAGTATGACATTGAACCGTTATTTCCATATAGTTAGTTAACCATAAATTGTAGATAGGGCAAACTATACCTTTTTTAATCCTCATGACGTGACACAAAAGATGGTATTATATACATTTGAACACAAATGTATATAATACCATCTTTTGTGTCACGTCATGAGGATTAAATACATTTGAACACAAATCGAAAATTTTAAAATTTGTCCCATTACAAACGTTACCCCTTTAATCCTCAAATAGCACAAGGGGGATACTTGAGGACTTTGATATGTTGCTTCACACAACATTGGGAAACTATCATGAACAATTCAGCTATGGCTTATTTATTTCCGGGAAAAATTCAAAAGATTCAAATTATTCAAAAAATATGATCGTACTTTAAAATGATGCATTGTTAATGATAACATTATGTGATCGTAATCTTCTTGATGCATGATCAAATTATTGTTGGGTTACTACCAGAACACCTATGGGCCATCACTTTGCCCAAAATGACTGCCAATAAGAACTACAAACGGAGGTCAAAATGCAATTTTAATAAAATCGACTAAAATGTGTATTTTGGTAGCCATTTTGAATTTCGAGCTGTATAGTTGAGTAATATATTTAAATAATTGTAGTATACACCAATTGGAGTAAAGTAATAATATCCTACACTACAGTCATGGTGAAACATAACTGTAATTCACATAAATGTCCGCCATCTTGAATTCATTTTAGCCGCCATTTTGAGAAACAATGATAGCCCTATTATATGTTCTTGTTGTATATAGCTCAACAATAAGTTAAAGCAATATTAGCACATTTTTTGAAGAGCGCCCCCAATTTTCAAAATTTGATATTTTTGCACAGCTATGTTGGTAATTGTCTAGAAAACTACACCTGCGAACGAGAATGCTAAAAAATGTGTATTTATCATAAAATGAGCGATTTATGTAATTAGAATTGGGATCCTAGATTGTACTTAACAGCAGAGCTGGAAATGCTAAGTTTATGTCCGTCCATGATGAAATAGTGCCACCTCAAGAAAATGACCTCTAACTTGACTTGCCTGAACCAATAAAACAACTAATAGATGAGCGTAGATACGTACATGGCGCTATTTCCTGGCTATTTCATATTGGGAAGGCCGTTTCCAGCAGCCGTCGAATTATTATCGGGGATCCCGATATTAATTATTCTAGTTACAAAATTCCTTTGTTTGCGACACATAGACATTGTAGATCTTAACCATTCACAGGTATAGTTTACTAGCCAGTTACCAATGCAACCGTGTAAAAAATCTCAATTTTTTGAAAAATTGGGGGCGCTCTTCAAAAAATGTGCTAATATTGCTTTAACAATGCATCAGTTACATTACGATAATATCCTTAAGAATGAACTTAAAGTAATCCATTAATGTATTGAGGGTTTGTGGCAGCTATTTTGAATTTTTTCGATCACTTGAAATTTTACTTTGCGAAAAGCAAAGAGTATTTGTTTGTGAATTAGAAATAGTGTGGGACTGTACGTGCACAGATCTCATGTAAATGTGCAAATCCGGATAAAACTGTGAATTTTGCTACACACGTACTTTATGCATTGATAATCCAAAAATTGATGGAAGCATTTGCCACACCTCTTTCATGGCCCCCAGCTTGGATTTCAAGGTTACACGGGTAAAAAAGTAAAATGTTCCGATGTTTTGAAAAGCACACCATGATGTTTGTCTGGTTACAAGGATTCCAAAAAGGTATAGTTTATACTACCTATGGCTTATAGTTTTGGAATTATGGGTTAAAAACGGTGGAAAAGTCAATTTTGGTTTGTACAGGGGTCAAAAGTTAAAAGTTGGTCCAATATTTGTAAAACGTGGTTCAAGTTGATGTTGGTTCAGCTCATAGAATGAAATATAGGAATAGTTTTGACTATCTTAAGTCTTTGGTTATTAACCAAAATGGTGAATAAAGTCAACAGTTATTGGCAGCTAATTGGATTCTATTGACCTGTGACCTATTTTGTTGGATAACTTGAAAACTCAGCATAACATATAAGGCAAAGTATTCCTTATTTCAATCCTGCAGCTCATAGAATGAAATATAGGAATAGTTTTGACTATCTTAAGCGTTTGGTTATAAACCAAAATGGCGAATAAGTCAACAGCTATTGGATTCTATTGACCTGTGACCTATTTTGTTGGACAACGTGAAAACTAAGGACAACAGATAAGGCAAACTATTCCTTATTTCAATCCTTTAAGCTAGGGAAACAATTTGCACAACATATTACCTGAATCAAAGCAACTTTTAACTTTTGACCCATGTACACACCAAAAATAAGCCATAGATAGTGTAAACTATACCTTTTTGGAATCCTTATAACCAGAGAAACATCATGAAGTGCTTTTGGGGGGGGGGTGGCAAGTGCTTCCATCAATTTTATGGATTATCAAAGCCTAGTACTTGTGTTTTTTAGCCGATTTTAAGTCAGAATTGGTATTTTGGTCGCCATTGTATTTTAAGTCAAAAATCAGAGTGGCCCAAAGTCTTATTTTGAAGAATATATATAATATATGGAACATAAAGACACCTATTTTATGTGGGATTAGGGTACACTTGCTTTTTTCCAGGTAAGAGGTCCCCTAGCTAGCCCTTAAACCCTCAAACACCAATATAACTCAATGAGCTGAGTGGGGAAAGTGCACTAAGTCCAAAAAGATGCGATGACGTCATCGCACCAACACTCATATGGGCACGAAATCGCTGGCCGGGCCAGAGACTCCGTCATCGCACCAACACTCATATGGGCACGAAATCGCTGGCCGGGCCAGCGACTCCCTTGTGGCTTGCCATGCCTGGTCATATGGAATGGTGGGCCGGAGGCCCCGGGTTCGAATGCCGCCAGGGCCCTTCAGGTTTCTTTAGTTTCTATCCCTTTACCCCTTTCCTTCCTCTCTGGAGATAGGCTAGAGTCCAAAAAGATGCGATGACGTCATCGCACCAACACTCATATGGGCACGAAATCGCTGGCCGGGCCAGCGACTCCCTTGTAGCTTGCCATGCCTGGTCATATGGAATGGTGGGCCGGAGGCCCCGGGTTCGAATCCCGCCAGGGCCCTTCAGGTTTCTAAAGTTTCTATCCCTTTACCCCTTTCCTTCCTCTCTGGAGATAGGCTAGAAACCAAAAGGCAGTAAGGGTTAAAGTAGTTTAGTTATGACCTGGGATGTACTGGCTGTCTACATCGTTTGAATTGAAAAACTGTTTGGAAATTCCAGCAGAGAGAGGTTTTTAGATCGAAAGCCATTTTTTATGTATATGTAAAATGGTGCTTTTTGTTTTGCCCTCAAATATTGGGTATTGCATATAGTGACCCGTTGACCATACAACGCTTTGATTCACCTTTAGAGTAAATTCTTTTCACACGTTTTGCTAAACCCCATCCCAATACAACACAATATCAATTAGTAGTTTAATATGCCATATGCCGGTTAACGCAGATAGGAAACTGCTAACAATGATGCGACATGAACTTAATTGCAAGATTACTCTTTTAGGCGAGCGGTCAAGCTTCAAACAGGGCTTTATTTTCGAGTAACCCCTCCCCTCGGTACAACAAAACACAACCACTTTTATTCAAAGGCCAATTATATAGGATTTATGAAACTGATGGTTGTGGTCAAAAAATTTGGTGGCAGGGGTGTTTTTTTGGCCAAAAAACCCTATTTTGGGGCTAAAAATTAAGAAAAAACGTGATTTTTTAAATTTTAAATCCAAAAGAACAAAATTCTGATACATAAGTAACTTTTTGTTTTAGATTTACATTTCAAACATTGCA
>JAMKCH010005731.1:0-55412 GCA_023653785.1 Ophioderma brevispina
GTGAGTGAGCTTTATTCCGTAATTAGAGTGGTGGTTGAATCTAAATTCTTTCCCAATTAAAAACCCTTGCTGCAAATAGATAAAGAGGGGGAATAATAATAGAAGGAGTAATACAAATATATTTTAGTGGTAAGTGGGCGTTACGTTTTAAAATGCATGGTATTTCTGAATTACACTACACTTGATGTGGACTGAATGGTGTCTGGACATAGGAATGGTGATCATCTCTGCACGTTTAGAGTTTAGCTGTGGTCTTTTAGATCAACCTGATAGTTAGTATCGGTAATGGGTGTTGGTACGGGAGTACATGATTTTCCATCACATGGGCCCGACAATATTTTTCCCATATAGGCATAGGATTTCACTCAATTTCATGTTTTGTCTTTGTTATAACGCATTCGACCGCCGCCCAGTTCTTTTAGATGGTATTGTTGTCACAGCGGGCCCCCGCGCCCGTGTAGCTAGCAGAGTCAACAGCCCCGGTTGCAGGTTTCGGGATACTCGCGGTGAAGAAATTAATAAGTATAATTAAGGGCCTCCTTTAGAGGTGCGTGTTCCGATCGTCTTGGGACACCCCCCCGGAAGTAGTAGGCTTATCGATTTTGACTTCTATGAAGGCCGTTATTTTCTCCTTTCGTCTGAATTTTGAGCCCCTCAAATCCATTTCAATCCGAAGATATAAACAAAACACCGTTGAATTATATGGTTAACCATCAATATTAGCACAGTGTTGAATAGGGCTTTTCAATGCGCATTATTGCTTCGACCATCAAAACTGCAAGTTGTTCCACGTATTGATGGGGGGTTTGTCCAGTACCAGGTCAGATCAAGTAGAGAACCACAATAGAATTAAATCAGAACAAGCAGATTTAATGATATGGAAGGTTTATTTTTTTAGTAAGAGAAATAAAACCTGCGTTTATGTTGTATCATGTGAAAAAAATGTATCCCTCCGTGATCATACCATAACAAATCATGGAGTTATATATAGTATTATAAAATCTATGAACAAATTAGGGAATTTCATGTGGGTGATTTGAGGAAAGCCTACACCATGAATGTGTGTCTTCAGCTTTGCTCAGTTTACAAAAACCCTCACACACACAAGGACAGACTAGGATGACAGCAGAATTGTTTTGTTGACATCATTTTATCTTTTACCTTATTTGACAGGAGTCGCACTACTTGAATACAAAGACGTAATTAATGGACAATGTATAAGTGCAATGTGTGTGCACTCTTGCAAACCAATACATAAACCAGATGATTGAGATCCATTCCTATAATGGCACATATTGATTGGGTGAGAAACTACTCCTTGACATCTCTCTTGTTTCTCATGTCAACAATAACACAGAAACTTCTGAAATTTGTGCAAATTTCCAATCTCTTGATTTCTTGATATGAGCATTGAAAAAATTGTTCTAAGGATTGCATTGGATTGTGTATATCATGTCTATGTGATTCTAGGAAGTCGGGCTCATATTATTGTATTTAGGAAGTCTGAGGCATGTAAACAAATGACATTTGGTGTCCACATTGCTAATGGGGAGATGTTATACATTGGTTTTCAATACACCTTCCTCTGTGTTAGTGGGTTATATCCCATTAACACAGATTCGATCGGTGTAGAGAAAAGCCAGCCAGAAGGTAATTTGATAGGTCAAAATAAACGGCATAACTTTATAATAGGCCACGCACCCCCATGCCTATAGGGTTAGGGGGTAGGGTAAGGGGGTTATGATTAGGGCAAAGGGAAGAAGTCTGTTTAAAGTTACTCCAAAAACTCATTTCGGCTATGCCAGTCATGATTGAATTATGCATTTGGTTTGAGAGAAAGTGGGCAATAGCAGATTTGTATTAGTGAATAAAAAAATATTTGTGAATTTTTGTTTGGGCCATCTAGATGGGTCAAATGGATAGGCATCTATAATTGTAGTACTGTTTATTTTGAGTGGTGGACCACTAAATAGGCCTACCCCATAGAGCAATAAGTTTATTTATGTAAACTCTATCTTTGTTTTTGGCTACCCCGGGTAAAATAATACGCGCCACTGAACGAAAAAGTCAAGAAAGTATGAACGGCACTCGGGGATTTGCGAGTGTCCGTATGTGATTGAGGAATTAACACCGGAATGCGAATAGTGGCAAGTTGCATCTAATTCGCATTACATTAATGCGATAAGCTGGCAATCCTCTAATTTAGTATTATCGTAAAGCGAATAACGTGGCAACCCGATACGTTTACATATTGGAAAATCAGATTCAATATATTGAAATAATAACCCTATTTGTGCGGATGATTATTTAAGAAACGATGATTTTAGGGCAGAATACCGATAAAAAAACGAAGTCAGCGGCAAGTGCAATATCACATCCGTAATGTGAAACATGCGAATCGTGGAGAGCTGCCTTCTAATTAGCATTCCGATAATGCGAATATCCCACTTCGTTTTGAAATACCAGTTCTTAGTTCGGCAATCCAACCCTAAATATACGAGCAATCAGACGCATTCCTTAATCGGAATGCCGTTTTCGTATGGACGCTCATTTAGGTTGCAGAAGAGTGTACTCAAAAACGTGTAGCAGCAATTTACTGAAATTCACCAATACAACTCAGATAAAATTACTCACCCAAGTTGTTACTATAAAACGGCCTTATATTACAAATCATCAACAAGTGATTGCAAAAAATGGCTTAGAAATAAACAAAATATACCTTACATATTGGTTTCACATGTTGAGTAATGATGGCGCTAGTATGCCGCTGTCGTCACTGTTGTGGAACCATACAATTATATGTGGAAAGGATTTCCCCTGAAATTTTTATATCAGACTTAATCATTATGAAATTTTATGCATCTATTATGATAAAAGACCTTCTGAGGTAATTGTGTGAGTTGTTACGAGAGAGGATTTATTAAACAATTTTTAGTAGCTCCGAAAAAACGGCCGAATATTTGCGAAACCTTTTGCCTTCGGAGCCTATTCCAATTCTACACGCATTGCTGCTCCAAGTTATTGTATCCGGAAGTGCTTTACAGTGATGCGAGTACCCCATTAAGAAACGTTCAGCACGGTGAAGTGCCTTTACTAACCATATCTCTGGAATGGGACATCGTATGATTCTTTCAACAACCCCCGGATTTCAAGGTAGTTATGTCTACATAATGAAGGTTAAATAATATATTTTTTATAGATCACTACGTTGATTTGCTCGTATATAGGGTTGCATTGCGAACTAGGCGCGCGAAATTGACTTTACCCCCACCTTGTCATACATATTTTCCAATTTAAAGTATCCAATTGTTGCGGATCTGATTTTATCCTTAATTCGTTATTTTGTGTATTTACCTTTAGTTTAGACCGACACCTCATTCGATTTGATAAATCTCACCTATTCATTCGTCAAGCATCGAATTTTGCAATGTCAATGCACTCAAAATTATGTTTCTTGATTGAACATCAAACTGTTGCCAGAATTTCTGCACCTTTGGAAGGGTGACAATTCGCACCGGCCCATGACCATGGACCGGGGAGAGAAATCACTTATTTCGATCAAAAAACCAAAATTACAGTTTAAAGGCACAATTAGCAAGAGAAACAACTCACCATCACTGCTGATAGTGTGTGTTATTAAATTTTTTAAAAAAAGAAAAAACCTAAAAAATTAATTTTTCTTTTAAATTTAGAACGTTCTCATCAAATTCACTGTGCAAAAATCATTGCGAGTGACGCCGTTTTGTGAAAAGAGCTCGTCGTCGGATACCAAAGCGAGGCATTCTGTAAAACGGTCGGTGATTGGTTTACACCATTTTGCATCGCCCATGGTGGATCGGTCAGCTGCAATGATTCGTGAGAAATATGTTCGCATCTGATTGGATGATTCGGGGGTGTATTAGTTGAACAACGAGCTTGAATAATTAGAGCACCCTGCTCGCGAGAAAATGAAGCCGACTCAGCGAGCCATGACATCACACTTACTAGTCTGCATCACGATATGATTTTATGACACCAACTGGATAGTAAACCCCTTTTACATGAAATAACCTACAGAAAGGTAAGCGGAATATCGTCGAAACAAACAATAAGGCGAGGGTGTTAGTCGAAATTGTCGCAAAAGTGGAATTTTTGATCGACAGCCTTTACCATGTGTATGCTGACACTGCCTTCTGCTTCTTAAATTTCAACGGTGCCTTTTGTAGCACATAAAGCACGCGTACACCCAAAATCCCTTCCGAAGTATCAAGTAACAGTAAAACTGAGACTCCCACGTATGATTGGCGGGGTTGAGAAGATTAACTAAACACAATTATGTAAGATTTAGCGTGTTTTAGCCTGTGTTTCGTGACATAACGAAGGATTGACCACAAACAAAAAATCACTGAAATTCGCAAATTCATTCCGGAAAGTGTTCTCTCTTTTGGTGCCCAAAAACTGGCTTCATAGGCCACCAAAATTGGGCAACACTTCCGGAATGAATTATTTGATTTAGGCTGTGTACGCTTCATCATTTCGATGAAAACATGTAATATGAGGATTGTTTATGAAATTGGTAAAAAAATATATCTATTTTCATAACCACGATTCTATGAAAAATAGTAAATTTTCTAGACATAATAGTCACTTTGGTGACGTTTTCTATTTTGCCTGTATTTCAGAGCATGAGGTTTAGGTTAGTTTGTAAACAAACTGGCAATAACCCTGCCAACAGTCCGCGCTCTAATTTATTCAAGTTCGTTGTGCTTGCAGGAGAATTCAAACTTCAGCTTGATTTTGAAATTCATTAAGAACGGATCATATTATCAAGGGAGCTGTAATTTGAATTAATCATAACTCTGAACTGGAATTAACACTTAAGTGCCCAAGGGGGGGGGGGGGTTCCATAGTACCCAACATTTGATTTTTTTTGCGATTTCTCGGTTACGCAATCAAATTTTTCAAGGAGTTTTTTGCTAATTGTCTGATTTATGAACACGCTTCTCCTGATACTAAAAAAAATTCAATCCGCCCACGGCTTCATTAGAATAATTAGGTTGGGTCCCTAGGACCCCCCCCCCTTGGGCACTAACGGAAGTGAAAAAATGAAGATATTTTACTAATTAAAAAATTAAAGTAATTAGATCTTGGGATTTATTTGCTTAGATATATACCTTAGGAGGCAATTAATTAATAATTAATAATACTTAAATTGAAATAACCTTTTATATGCTGATAGCATCAATTTTAATTTTGTCATGACATGCTCTTAACTGTGTAAGTCTATGGGAAAAATAAGGTGATTTTGAAGTTTCTGAGAAAAATACAAGATGGTATAAATTTGGCTATATTTTGCAATGATTACTTTAATTGGTTATTCTAGAGTAGATATAATGAATTATTTTGGTTCAAAACCTTATATTGGAGTTGCTGAGGATGGAAATGTGCGAACCACTCCTTTTCGGAGAGTGACATTTCGATTGTCCATAGGTCATAGTCAATGTTCGATTTCAACTTTATTGTGGGTATGTGGTGCTACGTTGCCCCCATTTACTTTTGTAGGTCACTAATCAACTCCCATGGAAAGTGGTTATCTTGGGTTTGGTCCCCCCCCCCTAGGAACCCCCCCCCCCTCCCCCTTGGCACTAACGGAAGTTTTGTTTTAAGCTTGGCACTTAAGTGTTAAAATGATGGGACGATTACTTATGGTGAAATTCAATGCATGCTAGCAGAACTATTTACTGTGTGCGAACTGTGTCTCTCTAACAAGACTCCTACTTTCTGACTGAAAGTCATATTCAGACCGCTCTAATTCACTTCTTCTCTGTTACAAACTCCGTGGTTTAGTTGGAGCTGGTCAAAATGAACCGTGATAATACTCCGTCCTTCAGAAGGGACGTAGCCTGTCATCCCCTATTACAGAAGTCATACATATCCTGTATAGTATAGGACAGTGTGTCATTTGTTTGCTTTTTTTTTTTTTTTTTTTTAATTTCTTTGTGTTTAAAGCTTTTTTTAATTTTACCACTTTTTTTCCCTTCCGTTGGGCGGCTCTTGGACTTCAAAAATGCTGCCATTTTCAAACTATTTTGCCCTATATCTGGACTTCGGAGCACGTAGAAAAAAAAAAAAAGGTTCGAAATTGGGTGCAATACCCAAGTTGTTGATGTCAAGGAACACAAATATCAACATTCAGAAAGCCGCAGACTGTTTCCTTCAGCGGACATCTTGAATTTCAAAATTGCCGCCATTTTAACAAAGTTGCCTCATCTGGACTTCTGAGTCACTATAGAAGTCTCAAAGTGCGTCAATACCCCTGTTTAGTGATGTCCTGAACGAACACACATATTACACCCAAGGTGACAGATTGTTTCCTTCCGTGCCATCTTGAATTTCAAATGGCGCCATTTTTTAATATATACTATCGCCCAATTCTGGATTTCGACAACATAAAAGGCTCATTTGGTGGCACTATCCTGTTTTGTGAGGCCAAGGAAACACATTTATTACTTCAAAAGTCGTAAATGTTTCCTTAGGTGCCATCTTGAATTTCAAAAATGGCCAATTTTCACATTTTTAGCTCTATCTGGACTTCTGAGCATTATAGAAGGCTCAGGTTGCGGCAATACACATGTTTTGATGTCAAGGAACACAATATTACATCCAGAAAGTACGGATTGTTTTCCTTCGGTGGCCATCTGGACTTTCAAAATGGCCGCCATTTTTAATATTACTTCTGACAACATATAGGCTCCATTTGGTGGCATTACCCATGTTTGTATGTTATTGATATCGATGTTGCGGCAGAGTGTCACCTTGGAAAGACAAAGGCCAAAGGTACCATCCCAACAGAAAATGGGTGCTGGAGACCTGGCGAATCCCACTACTATTTAGCTGAATTGTTTAGAATGTAGTACTAGGGTTAAAGTTCCGGATTTGAAGTCCTGTGCTTCCTGATGCAACATTGATTTCTACCAATTCGGATGATGGTTTGGTCCTAAGCCTACTGGAAGGTCCAACCGTGGATCTTTACAAAAGAGGCATGTGAACAATATTGTTAAAATGCTGCTTTTAGCACAATACAACTCCAACACTATCAACAACATCAGAAGAAGAACTGTATATGAAGCACAACTGATGATATTGAGCTATGCATGCAAGAACACCGCATTGTCACAGTGAGCCTCTACTACAGGAGAACATCCACGGCTATGCACTTATTACAGCCTCCTCCTGGAAGTAAGAAAAAGCCATCGACAGGAGGTGTGGGTTTCCTTTCTCACCAAAGGGCTCTCAGTCACGTGTCAGCCTGTCAACTGTAACTGAGCGCATCCTGAAGCTTCCACTGATGGGTAATCCTGAACAACAGTCATTTGCTGCTATCAACCAGATAAACTGTCCTTTGTTTTACCATGGACTTCACATGCCACCGTTTGGCAGTTCCAGCCCATCATCTTCTGTGCATCCCTGGAGATTGCCGGTGCTAGACTTGGGCCTGCGGACGCGCGGTTCGCGTGCAGAGGTGGGGATTGCGTGAGGGAATCGTGAAACGGGTCACCTTGTTGCCACTGGCAACAAAATCAAAATCATCAAGTCATACTGTGAACACAGGGCCTACCGTCGCCCAAATAGGAATTGTCCAGCTTACGACATTCTTGTCATGGATTAGCATTAATAACTCAAGAGCCTACAACACTTTCAAAGCTGTTAAGTCTGACCATAGAATTGTCTCTTGGAGGAGCTGGATAAGTTGCCGTCATATTAAACCCCTCTAGAGATCCCATGAAACCATTGACCTGTAGAAGTAGTCGGAGATACAAGCTCGCGAGCAGTATCCTGCATAGTACTAGGCAGGTTCACACTCTTGTGATGACTTGAAGATAGAACCGCAAGCACAGTATGAAGCCGTCACTTCAGCCACAAAAAAATGCACTGGAGACGCTACCTAAAGAAAGACAGACATACTGTCCTTGCCTCAAATGACAAATCATCAACGCCATAGCAAAACGGAAGTCTGCAACCAAGAAGCATCCGTACTAAATCCACAGAAGCTCCAAGCAGAAACCTTGATGTCGCATCGGCTGCAAAAGAAAAAAAAGAGGCTAGGAAGCCACTTGACGATGCTTACACCGTGGTGCCTGAGGAGCATGTGAAGTCCAGGGCTGAATCGCTTGACAATGCAACCCTACACTCAGAATTACAAGCATGTTACTACTGCCTGGGAGGCCCGATGAGTCTTACGAGATAAGAAAGCTACCCCACCTATCCAGAATCAAAGGTGAACAACTGAAGAGTGTCCGACACATGTTTCAGCACTTTAAGTTCCTCATACTTGGCACCCAAGTTCAGAATAACACTTTATTTTATTTTATTTATTTCCTTCGACATTTTATAAGGGAGCCAAGTTCAGTGAACGAAGCACTGTTTTCCACAAGGGCCCTCTAAGCAATATAAAATACAATCAAACATACAACATAAAAATTCAATATAGGAGTTAAATTCATAAAATAACAATTCACTAAAGATAATACATGTTAAAACGATTGTATAGTAAATTACTGTTATGCTACTCTAAATTAAGAAATGTATAACTACAATATTTCCCAAGGGTGTTATCATATCTATAAACACCCGTATCAAATTCATAATTAATCAATAGATCCATATAAATAACCACTAGTATATTGCAAGCAAAACTTTGCCAAATTTAAAATTAATTCCAAAAATCCTCGAAAATCTATAAAAATATTGAAAAAAAAAAAAAAAAAAAAAAAAACAAAAAAAAATTTCAAACGGGAAAAGAAAAGTGTTTTTTTAAAGTTTTTATAATTTTTTTAATTTTTTTAATTTTTTTGAATTGTACACACTTAAAATACCTATAAAATTAAATATGACGATTAAACAGCTAATCGTAGTACATTCTTGAGTTCTTTAAGGCGGGATTTGAAAACAGGTAAACTGGGCGAGTTTTTTTGTATGGTTTGAAGGGATTTCCACAGTCGTGCCGCCAGGAAATTTCTGAAAGTGCGACCAATCCCCAATCATACTGCTACGGTTTCAATTCTGATATTATTTGAACTTTGTGAGCGTGTACCATGACTGTGGGTATAAATTCTATGACGAATATGTCTACATGTACTCAGGTGCAAGACCGTGGAGACACCTATAGAAAGGTCAAAGTAAAATAATTTGCTCTTTGCCGCACATTCATCCATCTTGAGTTCGCTATATTACTGACATGTTTATCACAGACTCTGCAGCCCAGGGTGAGTCTTGCGACATGGGTTTTTTTGCAATATCTGGGTCTTCTGAACATATTTATATTCTAAGACCTGCAGTTCCAATATAGGATAGCCGTATCGAATATAGGAAAAACAATGAGCCTTATACAACATATCCGAAGTTGATTTGTCAATAAACGGCCTAATTACGACGAAGAATACCAGTTTTTTTGAGAGATCTTAGATGCTCTTATCAATATGATTATCCCATTTGAGGTACACTAACCTTGAAGAACCTTTCGTCAATCACAATATACCATGCTTTTCCCTTCAAGACTGGGACTTTCACTATAGAGGCGATTCGTGATCTGCTTGAAGAACTGAACAACACCAAGACCCTGGTCCCGACAACATCCTGCAGTAATCTGGAAGAATTCCACTTTTTTCATGACAACTGTTTTGGAATTTTGATAACGGAAATCTGCATGGGAAACAGACTAGCTGCTTATTAATATTAACATCGTTCAGTCACTCTCACTCCTCTACCAAATAAAGTGACCTCCAACAACCCCAACACACAGAGAATGGTCACCACTGCCTCTAAGATCTACAATCAATGGGCCTGCTTCCAGAATCGTTTCTCGTATAGATCCCAGTCCTCATGACGAAACCAGAATGGGTTTCGTAAAGCAATCAACATTACGTCAGATACTTGCCCTCAGAGGATCTATAACATGGGAATTTCCAAGAGAAAAGGTTCAATGTGTTTGTAGATTTTTCCAAGGCTTTGACAATGTTAACAGAGATACAAGGCTTCATATTCTTACCAACTAGATGGTGTCCCAGACGAAACTGTCAAAGCAATTGCCATCATGTTATGATAACCCATATACTTTGTTCCGACCATGAATAGGGCCACAAACGCATTCCTAACAACTCTGAAATCCTCCAAGAGATACTCTTGCTCCCTAGCTCTTTGTAATCGTGGTTGATTCCATCCTGCCATACAAGTCTTCCATCATGGAACGGAAGGGGACTCAACCAATCAAACCCAAAGCTACCAGACTCTCCAAAGGCAGCATCTCACGGACCTTGACTATGCAATGATACTCTAACAAACAGCCGATCTGATATTTGGTGCACAAGATCTACTAACATTACTTTAGAATGCTGCAGACAAAAGACTGACAAAGTCGGCCTACATCTAAATGGCCATATACGGCATATATAACCATCAATGAGAAGATAATCATCATCATCCTATCTAAATACAGATGTTACCCAAATCAAAGAGGTCAAGGACTTCAAGTACCTGGGGTCCTATTTTACCGATAGCAAGAAAGATTTCGTGTCACGCAAAGTACAAGCTTGCAATGCCTGCAATAAACTACAAAACCACCTATGGAATCTAGTATCTCCAATTCAACCAAGCTGAAGTTCTTTAAGCCCTGCTAAGAGAGTAATCCTGTTATATCATAGATCTGAGACCTGGACATGAAGAAAGAGCTCGGATAAACTGGATGGCACCTACATTGAGGGTGCAAAACATATCCTGCCTGGCGTGAGCAACTGACTAAGCACATTGTGGAGATATCCCTCCAATCTCATCTTCTGTTGCCCAACGCCAAGCACGATGTGCCGGTCTACTTTTTTATCGTGTGATTGATCAAGTAGTCCTCTGAGCATGGTTGGAGGTTACCATGCCCCACAGTGTGATTGCTCTAGACATGCAGCGGATGCTTTGCCATTACCAACTTAATGACGGACATGGGATATTTGGCGCTACATGTTTAACAGCATCCCGGCTGCGGTCGACTAGTTGCTGGATATTGGTTACAATACTTGAAATTGCACGGGAACATATGGACACATACAGTGAAACCTATTTATAAACACCCAGAGCTATTGATCTCCTATGATTCCATGATTTATATCGTCGGGTGTTATACATCGTTGACGGATGTTTGATTTTTTATTCATTTTTTTACGAAATTAAGGGAACTGGTTACTAAATACCAAAATCTTCAAACCGTCAGGAAGGGGCCCGAACCTTGCAATTACTACTTCATTAATTAATAATATAATTAGAAATTTTGCATTTTTGATATAATTTTTTTCCAATGCATTTCACATATATTGATGGATGTTGAACCCTCTGTCAAAGAAGTGTATACTTGATTTCCCACCAGGTTTTTTAAATAATTTTGTTAGTAAGTTTCTCACGTAAATTTATAACTGGAACACAAGCAATTATATAACTAATTTTATACATAGCGGTATTAGTAGAAATTTATATATATTTACAGTTCAAAGCGTGAATCGCGACAATCCACTCATCATCCGTCATTATGTAATAAACCAAATTGAGTAGAATTCCCGAGACGGACTTGGTTTGACGATGTTCAGAACACGCCGATTGTGTTTTCCATAATGACGGAATGCTGAATAACGCTTTTCTCTTTTCTCAGAAACAAAAATTCCGTAGTTTTGTTTTAACATCCGTCCACAAGTAATACACACCCGACGATATGGTTAAAAAATAGTGGCATTTTGAATGTAAGATGGCGTCAGAAGGAAACAATCTGTGACTCTCTGGATGCAATATTATTTCCTTAAACAGCACAACATTAATTATTGCGCCATCTAAGGGATCATTTCTATTTTGCTCAGGAGTCCAGATATTGAGCGAATTATACGTTAAAAATGGCAGCTATTTGATTCAGATAGCCCAAATGAACAATTGTGCAACTTTCGGATGTAACCTATGTGTTCGCTTGACATCCAACATGGGTATTGTCCCACCAAAATTGGGGCTTTCCATGTTGCTCGAATTCCAGATTGGGCGAATTAAGTTAAAATGGCGGGCCATTTTGAAATTCAAGATGGCCGCCTAGAGGAAGCAATCTGTGGATTTTTTTTGAATTTATATTTGCGTCCTGACACATAAACATGGGTCTTACCACCATCTTGACCAGATATAGAGCAAAATATGATTGAAAATGACAGCCATTTTTGAAAACCAAGATGGCCCGCTAAACGTAAGGGATAAAAAATGAACAATTGTTTTGGATTCCTTGGGACCATTATCTCCATTTTACACCCAAAATTCCAATTGTAAGCAAAAAACCACAAATTCAAACTCATCACACCAATCCACATTCTATTAGTTCGAGAAGAGTAGAGAAGGTGGTAATCCAGTACTGTCCCAAGTCGTCTGGTCCCTGTTTTTCTAGAGATACCCGAGTAGCCTACGTGTTTATACAATCACTGTGGGGAAGGAAATTGTAATAAGTGAAAAAAAATCAACAGATACAGTAAAAAAGTTTTTTTTTACTTTAAATATGTTTATTAAAATCGTGGCTTTATGCGTGAACAACCTCCACGTGCATCAGGATGCCCTATCGGTATGCGAATATCTTTACTTATTGTTCCTTCCTGCATATGAAATGCTATTGCCTGCCAGAATGCAAAATTTATGTCACATTGTTCGTCACAAATCAAAAACGATGCTTCAAATTCCTGCCCGATCGCAAGAAGCCTCGTCCCCAGAATTCCGATTTTACCGGAGTTAAAATTTTGGTACCAGAATAAAGCTACTATTTTTCCCTATATTTGACCCTGTGAAATCTTAGAGCCAAAGTTGTTTGGTTTGGAAGTTAGTGAGCGAAACTGTGCCCCATTTGGATTCACCAATATTAATTTTACACCGAACTCTATGGGCTGTACAAAATCACGTTTTGGCTCTCTCATCAAAACGGATTGAAATATCGGCGCGAAACTTACAGATGGATTTTGGCAGTGAACCATCTCCTATCAAGATGGAAAACTTCATATCCAAATCGTGGCGGGCCATCCTCCTTTAGACCAAGACAAAATCGATAACAATTATTATTTATATTATTTTTTTTTTTTTTTAATTTTATGGTGTTTTTTTGTGTTTTTTAACATTTTGTTTTTTTCCTTCAAATTCTCTACTTCTATTACTTCGCTACCACCAGATATTACTTTCGTAAGGGTCCGTCGAAATTTATCATCATCTTTTCAGACAATACACGATCGGTGATGCACAATGTTGCACATCACAAGTACCATCACGAAATGAATGAACGTGCGTTGGCAACTGTCATATCCCCCAGGTTTGAAGTAGGAAGAACACGACCGATCGGGAGACCAGCAAACTACATAGCAGATCCCAACCATAAAGAGAGTCACATTTGTTTACATTTTTCTTGCCGGGAAAAACTGGCGATTTGCACTTGATCCGAGTTAACACGTGTTTTCGAAGGGCGCTTGCCAGATGGCTGCGTACGCACACGTAATAACAATGGAGGGATATAAAGTATTCTAAAAAGAAACGTACTATCCGACAATTTCTGAGCAGTCAATATTTTTGCCAAACAATAGACACTGACGGTTCACCCGAAATGCTGATGTACGTAGGCAGTAATACCTTCAAGATACATAATCCGCATATTTTCCCTGTCACCAGCCGAATATGCGGTCGGCACGTTTGGCGCGTGTTTTTGTGAAAACGGTTTTGTGCTTTATCGGACGACAAACTGCCAAATAACGTTCAAGAGATAGGAGAACGAGATTGAACGTGGACGCGTAGCTGAGAGACCAGAACGGGAATTCGGATATCCAGATGTAGCAAACAACCGCAAACCAGCTCGAAGCAGTTGCAGAAACTCCAGGAGCAAATTTAAGAATTGCAAATATGACAGCTGTACATAAATCTATGATTGATTGGTTGAGAATCAATGTGCTTGTTACGGATCCAAATACTTTCTTTTCGAATCGAAAAACAAAACACACTAAACCGTTACCAAAAATGCCCAGAAAGCTGATCAAACCAAAGATGATCGGTAAGGCAATATCACCTGGCGAAGAGCTTGTAGATTCGTTGGTAACTAATGTCAAACTTTCTGTGGCATTTGTGGCCTCTGCCATCTCCAGAAACACGTGTGTGGTCTGTGTCACGTCCAGATGCACATCTGTGATCTGCGCCATGTCCAGACGAGTAAACTTCTTAGCCCTGCCTTTACTGTTGGGCGATACTGAAATAATGTATCAAAATTGTGGATACGTGTACTGAACTCTCCAATGTAAAATAAATGTGCGCAATAGTAGCAGTACGGTTTCCCTTCGCTTAATTGACTGTAAGTCATTTCCAACCAATCGCTGGTTGATTAAATTGAGAAATCATTCCTAACGAGCATTCGCTTGATTTGATTGTTACAATTGACTTTGTGACTAACAAGTGACCGAATTATTATTAATAAAAACAGTCACTGATTTGTAGGGATAAATAGCTGCTTAACTCCTAATTTATACTTACGAGATTGCTATTTGAAGTCAAAGGTTTAATTCTTAAGTGATATTAACATAAACAGAAGCGATTGTTAATTTTTATTTGATGTCTTGATGCTGAGAAATGAGATATCTTCAAATCGTTTTGTTAAATTCCGCATTTGCACTATATGATGGTTAACATAGCCGTATTTTTGTGCACGTGTGGTTAGAAAATATTGGTATATTGTTTTCCTGACACCGAGCTTTTCTTCCCTGGACAGGTAGCGAGGACATGCTCAATAATCTTATATTGATTTCAACTTACAATTTCTACCTGAAGACGTGTTGATAATGTGATATCCATTTAGGATATTACTTTGGGTGTGTTGATTGTGTGTGATACGCAAAAAGAATAACAAGGACGGAAATGAAAATCTATTGCATGCATTATTACTTACGGATCACATATTTCTACTATCCATTATTGCTTGAACATACGAGAGTAAAGGGAAAAAATAAGATTATGAGAAGATATGGAACCTTCAGACGCTGTGAAGTGGTGCATAAGAGCAGAAGATTCATTGGAATAATAATATTTGATGAAACAATAGTGTCAAAAATCTAATGGCAGAAAGGTAGCATCAAGAATAGGGCTGATAATGAAATCGACCAATTTATTAGGTACTAGTACGCAAAAAGAGGAACAAATATATATATTTGCCTTTATTGTTTTCGATGACAAAATGAAATATAAACAGATAAAGCACATAATTACACGTTTGGCTATGTTTATGTACATGTACATACAATGTCACACATAAACACAAAAGGAAAATGTTTATTGCAAATATACGTTAATTCATATAGAATAGTTCTAATATTTTGGATGTTCAGAAGCTTTGTTGAACTTTCAATTTATGGTAATAATTCAATTTTGAGAGGTTTCTATGGCAATATTATCTACAGTGTGATTCAATAAAAACCGTACATTCAAGAAAGATTTTTTCTTCAAAGGTTAAACGTTATTTTTGTTTGAATGTTTGCTTTGGTTGTTTACAGGCTATCATAAACAGGCTATGAGAAGATTTTTATTTGGTGTCTTTCGGACTTTGGGTTCAAAAACTATGTCAATTTTGCGGAGAGACCTAAAAATTCTGTTTGGCCGATTTTAGCCATTGAATGCGGAGAGACTGACACCGACGTATACCATAACATATTATAGTAAAGCCAATTCACACATGCAATTTCAGATGGTATCGATGTCTTCTCAACAAAAACATCAGGCAAGCTTTTTCACTCAAGATAAATTTTTAGGTTGGTTCTGTGGAGTTTAAGTTTTGTACATAAAGTCTATAGGGCGTTTCTGCTACTTTTGGAAAAACACAAAAAAAAATATGATCTTCATCCTGGATTTTGCTAGAAACTCATCAATAGGTGCTTTTATAGGTTTAGGCAAATAATTGTCAAAGAAAAAAATATGAAATTTATTCTCAATGGCAGAAATATATTTTTTTCCAAAATTCTCTTCAACTGAGGCAAGGCAATGCACAGAACAACCCAAACAAGACCATTAGTTTGCGAGTGAGTGAAAATTGAAGGAGTCTATTGTTGTAAGGTCAAGCCTTTGCAACCAGTTACATAACTTGCTAATACCTGTGAATGGTACTGGGGTGTTTTCATGCCAGCATGTGCATGTGTGGTACTATTATTAACATATACTAGCAGGCAACTCATTGCGTGTAAAGAGGTGTATTCCTGTTTCAATAAATAATTAAACAAACCAGTAGGTGAAAGTTGTAGCTGTGCTAATGAGTGACTACACGCCCTCTGCAAGGTAAAGACATTTTTTCTTTATTCTAGACTATCATGAACTTGGTTATTTTGGAAACCTATGGTGTTACAAGGGGAGGCAATATACTTAGCACATGTGCATGTTACATGGTTGTCATTAGTTTGTATGTGGCAAATATTGGCAAAATAACTAATTTAACCTAAAAATCCCATTGACTTTTTGTACAAAGATTGCAAGATTCTTTTTTAGGAGCCAAAATGGCCATAGAATCCACTCGATTTAAAAAAAGTTGTAACTTGCCCACCCCTAATAACATGATAGTCCTTAGAAGAGCCAAATCTTTTCTGAAGTTTTAACAAAACTTATCGATGATTGCAACAACTCGGTACTCAAGGTTGGTAAACATGTGAGTAGAAAATAATAATTTGGATGCCTCTAGGGAAAGATTAATTTCTACTCAAAAACTTATCGATGTTATGAACAAATTGCTGTTATTCTTGACAGATTGGAATTTTCATGACTTTCAGCTAACATTGCTTATTTTTTGCAATGAAACTTGTAAAAGGAATGGTTTTGAAAAAAAGGTAGTCTAAAATTGGAATAGGCTATTTTGCAATTCCTCCGACTATTTACTTACTTGAAAAGCTTGACCTTGAATAATTAAGGATTTGAAATTGATCGATCGCCATTCTTGACTCATGTAATGTCCAAGTGCATCTTACCGACACGCAGTTTCAAATGACCTCCTACAATTCTCAAGTTTTTGATTGACAGCTACTCTAGACTTTATCACAATTAATACAAATGTAATTATGTCCGTCTTGTGTGTTGCAAATTGATTAATTGGGAAATGTATGTTGACATTTGTTGTAAATTTGGAGTTAACTCAATTACTGTATTTCTTTTAGTTCCCTTTTAATAAAAATAAAATCTACAAAACTTAATTAAAATGAATAAAGGAAATGGTAAGTTCAATTAGCATGTGAAGACGTTAATGTTTTTAGAAGAAATTTGTTTCTAATTATGGAATTGGAGGTGAAGGTGCACAAAAACAGAATATGCCAATCAGTTTAAATCTCTGCTTGGACAACTTGTATTGAAAACAAAACGTTTAAAACTATAAATAGAATCAGCGTCTTGGTTATTCTGTTATTATACACCCTGAACTAATCCAACTGTAGGGTGGTATAAGAGTGCTTAAGGACTGTGAAAAATGAACAAACCAAATGATGCATCGAAAATACCAACAAGATGTATATCTTATCTGTTCTGCCATTATTTTGTATCAAAAGAGAATAATCGTGTTAAAATAATATTGAAGTAACAAATGACATGCATTTTGATATTTATAATTTAACTTAAATACATATTTTTTTTATAATTTCAGGTGCATTCCAGGGTAAAGAGTAACTGATACAATGCGTGTACATAACAATAATACTGTGGTATATCAGGGATTTTACTAATTGACATGTTAAGGTAAATTAAAGCAATACCAGCACATTTTTAAGAGTATTCCCTATTTTCGAAAATTTTGATATTTTTGCACAGTTGCATTGGTGGGCTAGTACACTATACCTGTGAATGGTTAAGCTCAAACTTTTCTATGTGTCGCATAAGAAGGAATTTTGTAATCAGAATTATTAATATTGGATCCCGATAATAAGTCAAAGGCCGCTGAAAACGTCATTCCTATATAAAATAGCAGGGAAATAGCGCCATGTACGTGTCGACGCTGAGGACGCTCATCCATTGGCTGTTCGGTCGATTAACGCAAGTCATGATCATTTTTGTGAGATTGTGCTATTTCATAAAAGCATAGACAGAAATTTCACGTTTCCAGCGCTGCCGCTGAATTAGGATGGGGGTTCCTCGAATCTAAATACAAAATCCCTTTTTCATGATGTATGGTGCACTTGAGCCGTTTACAGTATGGTTTACTGGACAATTACCAACACAACTGTGCATAAATCTCACAAATTTGAAAAATGAGGTCGTTCTTCAAAAGGTGTGCTATTAGGCCAAAAAAAAAAAAAAACAAAGTCTGTCGCAGAAGAAATGTGAAAAATGCAAATGCGAAAATGCGCGGTTTTTAGAAAAATTCTAATGCGAAAAATGCTGGATTTTAAATTTTTTTAAAATTGTATTTCTGATCAACTTTTTTAATTTTTTCGGCTGCTGAATTTTCATTTTTTCTAATTAAAAAATACCAATAATGCGCTAAAAGACTAATTTTAAACAAAATACACGCGGTCTTCTGAGACAAACGTTTTTTCTTTTCTTGGCCTTATTGCTTTAACTTTTTACAAAACGACCCGTCAAACGACGATGAAGACGATGATGATAATTATGGTGACTACGACGATGACGATAACGATGACGACGACGACGATGATGATGATGATGATAATGACGATGATGACGACGATGACGATGATGACTTGATTGGCACAATACAGTTGTTTCGAAATGTAATTAACATTGTATTGGGCCAAATACGACATGTCAATGCAATGGGCATGTTGAGGTTGGTCCCGCCGTGGCATCCAATGATGTCAATCTTTGCCAATGGCACAATGGTTACTAATGGTTATTAAAACGGATAGAACACAACTTCGATAAGATATGGACAAGAAATGATCTGATTATCATTCAAATATTCCTAACGTCCTCTCCGGAAAATGACTACCAACCTGACGATCACCGAAAAAAAGGTAGCGTCACCAAAGTTCTACACTAGCTCTACCTAATAATTATGAGTAGAGCAAATCGACAAGTAAAAAAGGAAACTATCAATAAAACCTGAATATTGTGTTCTTTTGGAATGAACAGTTAAATCCAAGCCACAATTATCAATGCAGTATGACATTTTCATTAGCAGTACAAACTGTTTTTTATCAAGCAACCTTGGATATTATCTACTTTGCTTCTTCAGCTAAGGTTATTGTTCTTTTAACTATTTTTCAATCTAGCATAGCCATAGAAAATTGTCAACAATTGTCATTCAAGCTATCCTCAAGGAACTAACTATATAAAAATAATAACTCCTTGCACTTCCTATTGTTACACAGCCAGCATTGAACTTACAAAGACATTTTTGTATGGAAGTAATCAACCCTTGCCAATCCTTGATAATTATTTTTATACTTAATGAAATTGTAAAAGACCGGCTGCAGAGATTTTCTTTATCAGTTCTCATTTCAATTTGTTGTGTGACTAAGTTCATAATGCATATATTGACAGGGTATAGATTGTTCAACATGCATGTTTGAAAAAGGAGAGGTAATACTGTTATAGCGTTGAGAAAGTATAGGACCATGCATGAGATACATAATTACAGTAGGAATGCCAACGACACATATAGCCGTTGAAAGGTCAATTTTTAAGGGTTCAAACTTTGGTGAGCGGCATGAGCACTCGTGGGTACGAGGAACGATATTTTTTTCGCTTGTTTTCAATAGCAATTTTAATGAATTACTAACACAGGAAAGGACCAATTATTCCCATAGACTGCAGAATAAGTCTTAAATATGTATATTCTGTTTATAAATATACAATTTTGGAATCGGCTTTCTCCATCGTTGATATAAGACAAATTTAGTCATGATCATGCTGTCAAATTCCAGCAGAATTTTGCAATGTTTACATTTCTCAAGTACCTGCGAATGTGCATGTTATCAAAATGAATGACTCATTTTAGCATGATGAGATAAAATTGTTGGTATATTTTATCTTTTCGTAGGATTTATTGATGGTAATGACCGTACTTGCTAAAAAATTCAGTTTGAAAGCACGTTCTTAAAATGACAGTTGACAGATAGATCAAGTCTATACCTATAGAGTTAATCTATCGCTTTTCTACCATCAGCTTCTTAGCTCAGTTAGCAAGAGCTAGTTTACCGGTTCGAGTCCGACCTATGGTAGGTTTTTCCAACGCCTCTGTGCGCTCGTCAGCTCTAGGAAAAAATAAATATCCATTGCTCATAAAGTTGGAATAAAACATTTTTACTTTTTATGGAATGATTCCTACAGTCTGAGTTATTTATAATATCTGGGGTGTATATCGCCACACTACTTGATTGATCAGTCTCTTCCGAACATATCACCATGAACTTAGTCCACAATTAACCCTTAATTTGAACTGTGTCCTTAGCCTGAAAAGAAAAGGGGTATTCGAACAACAGATATAAGGATTTTGTTACAATTTGTTCAAATTAGTCAGTTTTAAAGATAATACATTTTGGGTGATTTCATGCATCGTAATGTTCAATATAGTGCTGTTTTAAATGTCAAGCAGTCACCAATATCGAGTATGGCTACCCCTGGCATGAATCAGTTCTTCAAGACGTCGCGGCATGCTGTACACACGGTTGTTTATGAAGTCAATTGGCAGAGCGCCCACTCATAGGTCAGAGCCTGAGCTAACTCCTGTAGAGTTTGAGGAAGATTGTCCCTGTCATTGATGGCTCGGATCGGCCTAAGGCATCTTACGCATGTTCGATAGGGTTCATATCAGGGGAGCAAGTAGGCCATGGTATCTGCTCCATCCCTTCTGCCTCAAGAAATTGTCTCACTACAGCGGCCCTGTTCGGCGTGGCGTTGTCGTCTTGCAGCAGAAAATGGTTTGCATAAACCCTTCTTGCATGTGGCAGGCAGTGGTTTTCCGGAATGTACAGGCACACGACGGTGTTCATATTTCCAACTGGCACGACCAGTGACGTTTTCCCCCCATAATGAATACCGGCCCATACCATCTATGTGTGAATCGATTTCTGAATAAAGTAATCTCGGAGGTTCTCACCACGTAATAGACGAACCCTTTGTCTTCCATCTTGACGGTCAAGGATATAGCGCCTCTCGTTCATAAAGACAACATGTCGTCAGTGTCCGAGCTGTAATCTTCTGTGCTCCTTAGCCCAGCGAAGTCGATCAACACCGTGGTGAATGGTTACGCGTGGACATTTGGTCATTCGTATTGCTCGGTAACCATGTTGAAGCAATCTCCGATTTACAGTTTGGCGGGAAACAATAATTCCATAGTGTCTTCTCCACAAACACTGAAGACAGCTCGTTGGCATTTTCCGTGCTCTGCGGCACAGATTAAGCAGTCGGTGATCATCTCGTATGGTAGTCAGTCGTGGTCGTCCTGGAGATTTTCGTGGCCTCAAATGACCCACCTCGTGATGTCTCAGGATTTTACAGATCGTACTCTGCAATATCCAGAGAAAATTAGCAGCGTTGGCTTGTTCGTACCCTTCCCGTCAGAGTGCAAGCACTCTTCGGCGTATTGACAATGCCGTTGGACGAGGCAGAGCCTATAGGGAACCTCTGTGTCAGTTTTTGTTTTGACGGTAACAACCAAATTTGAAACAGCAGGGAAAAGGAACAAACAAACTAGGACGTCTATTATAATACATTTGATTTGTTGAAGCTAGTAATATACAAAGGGGCGCGTACGTGAGATGAGTTTCAGATGTTTCGATATGCCTATATCATGACTTTATGAAAAACGACGGTAAGATGTTGCTACCCTTGTGGTGGTCGTTGTTGAATTGCATTAAATGAAAGTAAAAACAATGATGTGAAACCTATACCACTCTAGGGTATCCAAGACATGGGAGTTGGTATTCCTGACAGTAACGATGACTTTGATCTATTGCAACACAAATTGTACTAAGTATCTACGAAATTATTATGAAAAAAATGAGAATGAAATGTAATTTGAGAATTTGGCCCAGGGCCAAGCTTTCTGTGCTTTGGTATAGCACAGAAAAAAACAACCACCAACTACAAACATACGGTTAAATGTGAGGTATTGTGAATGACGTCATTCGTCTACAGCGTACCTAATATGATATCGAGACTTATTTACCCCGGAAGCAGACCAATTTTATTGACCGCCACGAAGCACAACTTTTTGCTGTCAACAACAACTATGGCGAGTGGTGGGAGATTCGCCGAACTGTACGAAGAAGAATTCGACCAAATACTACAGCGCAAACACACAACGATGTACACGGAAATCGGTGAACATATTGAGAGCTTACCTGCGCGAAAAGGGTCTATCTGAGAATTTTGAAAAGTTACAAAAGCCGGCATTGGAGGCGATTCTAGCTAAATTTTACGTCGAGTTACGCAAGTAAGATGGGGGGGGGCGACTACAAGACCAGCTCTTTAGTCAACATTAGGGCAGGTATAATCGCCATTTGAACAACTCTGGAATGATAACCGACATCGCAAGGGAACCAGAATTTTGTCGGAGGCTAATCGTGCTTTCAGAGCTGCACAAGTAAGGCTAAAAAGATTGGTAAAGGTGATGTACAACACCATGTCTCAATCGATGAAAATGATCTCAGCAATCAGTACAAATCGGGTGTCTTCAATGAATATGGATTCCAGTATAAGGTATGGTTCGAGCTCATGTTCTATATCTGTAGAAGTGGTCGAGAAAACTTGCGTCACTTTGCTATTGCTACCGATTCGGATGGAAGATGAAACGTATACAAGTGTCGCGATGAAATGACGAAGAAAATCAGAGAGGATATTTTATCGTCAAGAGTCGATGGTGGTAGGATGTATGAAACAAAGGATCCTGGATGTCATGTTGCTTCCTTCGAGAAATACATCTCAAAATTGCACCCAGAATGCCAAGAATTGTTCCAAACTCCACAGATAACTGCTCCACAGTATGGTCCATGGTACAAAAATTCTCCGGTTGGTACCAAAATTCTTGGAAGTATGATGGCAACTATATCGGAACCATAATGCCGCTACAATGAATGCATGTCCTTAACATGATTCGCTAGCCCAGCCACTTTCAGACGTACGCAATTCATGCATGTGCAGCAGCATCCATTTGTTCTTTACCACGCAATGTAACTATCAAATATAATTTCAATTACAAAACACGCCATTTTAAAAAATTATCAAATATTTTTTTTTAAATTTCAGTTGGATTTTTTTGTTGAAAAACATTTCTGACTGTTGAAACGTTTTGTCTTCGAAATTTTGGACTTTGTAGAAAGGTGTTATGACACGTTGAATTTTGAGACTTTTGCGGTAGCCTATGTTACCAGTAGGAACGCCAGTGGCATACTTCCGGTATTTTTTACAGGACGTGACCCCCGATCTGACGTCACAAAATTTTAAATCCAAGCGCTCAGATTTGCGGAATTGCGAGTACTCTAAGAAAAATTTAAATATCGAAATGATATTCAATTTTCGGTTCAATTTATGTAACTTACCACGCATATAAGTTACTAAACTTTGATTTCAGTAGAAATTGGTAGAAATATGTGCATTTCGTGCGAGAACATTAAGCTAACACGCCGACAATACCTACCAAAATGGGCGAAAGTCAGAGTCACGAACGACAAAAAAGAACATATTAGGCCCATGAAAAATTCGCCATCAACGAAAAATGCTACGGAGTTAGAGATCTTGATGTACATTAGATTGTCTGAAAAAATCGTGAATTATGGCCTGTTAAGACGGCCATTCGCATGTTGTTGTTTTCGATCTGAAAGGTGTTTGAATGCGTTCCAGACACGCACGCATGACGCAAGTAGATACGAACCTCTTGCAGAAATTTTGTTGACGCTAGACAGAAAACCGATATTTCTTTGTGTCTCTTGGAAACTTTCAGAAGGAAAAAAATAGATGGTTAAGTTTGTTAGATAATTTTATTGGAAACTACTCGTTTTACAGAAAGAAATTCACTCTAAAAGATAAAAAGTAATGATGACTGAATGAGGTTACGGCAGTTGATGGTAAATTAGTGTAACCTTTTTGTGTAAGACTTGATGACAGAAATCAATTAAGCCTATACACCATTCAATTCTATCAGTGCATATTGATTATTTCGTACAGATGTTACATGACGGAATAACCTGGTGGTCCAGTCTACAGTGCGAACCGCTTGGAAAAGAGAAAGGCCCCAACAAAATCGCCTACTCCTCAAGCCCCACCCAAATGAGATCAGGAAAAATAATAAATTGATAGAATAAAGTATTAACTTGAATCTTTTCCGGGAGCTGGCCTGTGCACAGAGTTGTTGAAAAAGAAAGTATGCCCCTATCCGGACTCGACCTGTAAACTCCGTATACTTGAATAGCGCGCTTGCTACTGATCTAACATGTGGTATGTATAGAAAGCGATAGATCAACTCTATAGTTATAGTTTGATCATAGTTGACCTATCTGTCAACTATCATTTGACAACGTGTTTCAAACTGAATTTTCTAACAAGTGCGGTCATTGCCATCGATAAATCCTATCATAAAGATGGAAATATACCAATAATTTTATCTCACCATACTAAAAATGAGTCATTCATTTTTGATAATATGCACATCGCAGGTATTTGAAAAATGTAAACATTGGAAAATTCTGCTGGAATTCGAAGCATGATCATGACTAAATTTGTCTTATATCGACTCTGTAGAAAGCCGATTGAAAATGTGTATATTTATAAACAAACATATCATATTTACGACTTTTCCTGCAGTCTGTGGGAATAATTGGTCCTCTCCTGAGTTAATAATTAATCAATTAAAATTGCTAATGAAAACCGCGCGAAAAATATCGTTCCTCGTACCACGAGTGCTCATGCCGCTCACCAAAGTTCGAACCTTAAAAATTGACCTTTTAACGGCTATATGCGTCATTGGCGTTCCTACTGTTACCAACAGGTTTGGAAACGTTTTTGTGGAACTTTTTAATCACGGAATTTTGAAAGTTGCAGAAACTTGTTACCAATGGATTTTGAAAGTTTGCCAGAAACTATAACAACTGCTGATTTGAAATATTTGGCAGAGGATTATGAACATTTTATGAACCTCACCTTGAAACTTCACTTGACGAGCATGGAAATCCGTCAATACCAGGTAAGTCAGCTTCCTCTTGCTCGCCCAATAGTTTGCAACTCATAGCTCGACCAATAAATATGGGCTCAATCAATCCAATTTTATACCAATATTGGCCCCATGAACAGTATATACACTCAGCAAAAAAAGAAAGTCCCCGTCTGATACTCAAACAGTATTTAATTTATTTTTATTATTTAAAAAATGATGGCTGCGCAAATTTCTTACGCACAAAATGACAATTTACGTTTACCATGAAATCGTCCATTTTATGAAATTTCATGCAAGGGAAAAAGTTGCGCTATTTTTTCTGAAACGTAGACGTTTGATTCCCAAGTGTGTACGGTTAAACTTTTCATTCATAATTTCTTGAGCAGGTGAATACTACTGCTGTTGCTCTGTCCGTCACATTGAAAAGAAAAGGGCTGCTCGTAAAGATTTACATAATCTATTTTACTGTGGAATTCGTTGGGATTAAAAAGCAAAAGTCATGTCATCGTGTTATTTGTGTTGGGGTTTGCATGTTGCATGTGCTGTATGGTTAGGTTTAAAGATCCCAAGCATGAAAAACTTTGAAAGGGGTGAGCTACTGCCGTTCTAGACGAAGGTGTACCTGTAAGAGAGATGGCAAGAAGGTTTAGGAGTAACGACAAAGGCTATCGGGAAAATGAGAGTGAAGATTCGGCAGTCGGGGGATGTAAAGGATCTTCCAAGAAGTGGTCGACCTCGCATTGCAACAGTGAGACAAGACAGTCCCTGGTTAACAAGGCTGAAGCGCAGAGAAGACTGTCAGGTAATTGCTTCTGGTTGTAACTAAATTCAGAGGATAGCACCATACTTTTAAAAAGAATTGAAAATGTCAATAATAAAAATGATGACCTTCAGCAACAAAAATAATTTTGACCCACTTGTAAATCACCATTTTTACTTTTGTTTTGTTTTGCTCTCTCTTTCTCTCCAGCTAGGCAGATCAAAAGACGAGTGCATCGTCGGCGAGGTCAGGGACCGGATGAAATCTCACTTCAGACCATCCGCACTACGCAACCGCCTTCACGAGTCTGCCTTGAAATCACGTCGCCCAAAGAAAAAGCTAAAGCTAACAGATGAGCACCGTCGTACACGAGTCCGCTTCGCACGAAGACACAGGAGATCGAACAGGCGTAATTGGGCAAATGTCCTCTTTAGCGATGAATGCTGATTCTACTTGAAAAGGACAGATGGAAGAGTGAGAATATGGCGAAGAGAAGGGGAGCAGCTTAACAGCGACTGCATTCAGGAAGTAGAGCCCTACCAAGCCGGAAGTGTGATGATGTGGGGTGGAGTCAGTGCCGATGGAAAGACAGACCTTGTCTCCATTTCAGGTCGCTTGACTGCCCGTCGATATGTTGGTGAGGTGTTGCAACCACATGTTGTGCCATATGCCGCAGCAATCGGTGATGAGTTAATCTTTATGGATGATAACGCAACACCTCACCGTGCTCATGTCACCAACCGGTACCTGGAAGACAACGGGATTGAGCGCATGGAATGGCCTACAAGATCCGCTGATTGCAATCCCATTGAGAACCTGTGGGATGTCATCAAGAATGAAGCCGACAGGAAAATAAAAGAAAACACATCTTTGCAGGATTTGCAGCGCATATTGCAACGGGATTGGGCCAACTTAAGATCAGCAGCGTATACGCACTTTGGTCTACAGAATGCGCAAGAAGTGTCTTGAAGTCAATGAGAAGGACGGTGGACCTACCCATCATTGAACATTGAACAGCTTGCTTCCTTGCTGAGTTGATAAGATTTTGAAATGGAGCAATAAATGTTGTTTTATGACCAGAAAACAATGAGTACTTTTTCACTTTTCTGTGTGAAAATGAATTTGCAGACATGAAATTTCATAAAATGGACGATTTCATGGTAAAAACAATGTCTATCGGGCAAAGTAAATTGTCATTGTTTGCATAAGAAATTTGCACATCCATCAGTTTTTAAATAATAAAAATAAATTAAATACATTTTGAGTTACGTCAAAAAGTATCAGACGGGGACTTTTTTTTTTGCTGAGTGTATTTATCCAATATAAAAGCCAATACAGGGCCAATGAAACATTGATACTGGCCCAACATTGGCCCATCACCGAATTATTGTCTGCGCTGTCTCTTGTACACAGCAGAAATATTCTTTGCTAGAACTCATTACAAACAAAACATTGTTCTAACCATGGGAATTTCATGCTCTCCATCAGTAGCACATGAAACGAAATTTCGAAACAAATATCAAACATTATCGCTTTCTATAGATTCCTAGACACCATATTTATATCATCTATAATCTTGAGAAAACCTATAGAACGAGATATCGAATCCTAAATCATTTTACCTCCAAACCTCACATTTCCGGAAAAAAAAATGTCTTATTTCTCAAAGGTTCCTAAAGATCGGAGGAAAGTTATTGGGCCCTCCTAAACCTCGCCAAGAGATATCTATCCCAAGAGCCTATCGACCAATTAATCACTCCTCAGCCATCCCAGCAAGCTCTTTGTTTGAACATCTCCTGCCCAATTGCACGCATCTGTAATAGACGAACACCTCATACCAGAACAAGTAGGTCTTTCTCGCCCGGGCAGTACAACAGTCAATTACTCACACCTCACACATCGAAGATGGTCGAGAAAGGGTTGGGTTACCAGAGTCGTGTTCGTTGACCTATCCCAGCAGCTTATATTATAGTTCGTCCATCTTAAAAGATGATGACCATGCGACTGAAGTGTGACGTAAGACATGTGACCAAAAAAAAAACCAACAAATTTGGCACGGAAGATCGATGACATACTGAACAGATAAAACTGGATGAGGAGTTTATCAGTTTGATGTTGTGTTGCTGGCATTTCTAGTTCTAGACTTTCTTTGCTGTCGTTTCAAGTCTGTTTGTTGGGTGCGTTGGGGTTAGCCAACGTAGGTACTCTTCTTCTTATCTGTCCAAACACTGGGGTTCTCAAACATGATCCGGCCAGAGATGGGTACACGTCTGCTGCTTACTGAATTCCGCAAGGTCCTTGTTTTGTGCATTGTTGCTCCAGCAGTGGGCAGACCAAGAGGTGGTTTCCATTGTCTGTGGTGCTGTTCACAACCACAGGTAGTATTCTGATCTGCTTCCAGATACCCCACTTCCTGTAAGGAAACCTTAGATCGCCAGTTCTGGTTCTCAATCTATTGAGGCATCGCCATTCAGCCCATGAGAGTCAGCTCCGGTGGGAGATGCTCACCAGGTTCAATTACCGAAGAATGTTTTACTGGTTGATGGCAAGTCTTTCTTTCCACAAGGCGACTCTCTTTTACCTCCTTAGAGACGTTTCAAGAGGTTGACTTTGCTTAAGATACTCTCTCTAGATTTAAGGCGGTTGGCAGCAGGTATCTTTCCAGACATAGGTGCTTCACATTGATCTTGGCAGCCACGCTCTTGCATGCTCGCTACGCTACGACGGAATGTCTGGTGGAGCAATTCCTGCTTAGGATGTTTAAGTTGTCCGTTGGTGTTGGACGGAGCATCCTGTGATAAGCCCGGCCGGAGGCATTTAACGCTGGATAAGCTTCTTGGCATGGTTGATCTTTCCCATACAGGGCAGGCATACTTCTCACATGGTACACAGGCAATGCCGTCGATCTTCTGGTGTGGCGAGCACCCCATCTGGTGCCAGTGAGTTTTGTTCAATATGTTATTGCGTGAACATACTTTCTCTTCGTTTTCTCAATGTTGGTCTTATAAGGAGTGCGTCCAAGGTGACTCCTAGGTCGAACAGGGTTATCACAGTGCTCCAGGAGAGTTCCAGACCAGGTACTTTACGCGACGTTTGGCTTCACGGTGCGTAGATGAAGCACACACCTGTGGTCTTAGATGGATTTGCCCGTATGTGGTTTTATCCCCTCATATAAGGAGTGAGTTCACATCCAAAGCCTTTGAGAGTCTTCTCTTCAACAACTGTGAAGTCGGCATCTGGTGCGCTAATTCCAAGATCGTCTGCATAAATAAAACGAGAGGTGCCTGCACTCCTAGGTTGGTCGTGTGGTATTATGTTGAACAGGAGATGTGCAAGCACACTCCCTTGTGGTAGACCCATTCTGAGCCTACGCCATCGCGCTTCTTTGATCCTATCTTTGACAAAAGAGCAAGCCTGTTAGCCACAATCCACGGCTAAGCTCCGTCAAGGCGGATGTCCTGGTAATTTCCAGGTCTTATGGAGTAGGCATCTGTGTTAACAGTGTCCGTATGCTGCTGAGACGTCGACGAACACAACTCCGGTTACCAACCCTTCTCGAACCATCCTCAATGTTTTTGAGTTAGGTTGAGTTCTTACTTGGCGTGTTTGTTGATTTGCCTGACCGGACACCTGCTTGTTCTGTTATGAGGTGGTTCGTCAATCACAGGTGCGATACGTTGAGCGGAGGCGTTCAAAGAGCTTGTAGGTAATGCTTAAGGAGTGATCTAGTCGTAGCTTCTTGGTATTGGATGGATCTTTCCATGCTTTTAGGAGAATGCCATACATGTTGCTTATCCTCCCCCCAGATCTTTGGGAACCAGTGTAATAAGGCAGCAATTGTAGAGCTCAAGAAGCCCTTCCTTTGCTACTGGGCCAAGATTTTTTAGTTGCTCAGAGAGATGTGTCAAGGCCTACTGCTTTCCTGTTGAAGTTTTTAGCAATACCGGATTTCCATCGTCAATGTTGAAGGGCGAGTGAAACCAGGTCACCACTATCCCTCTTATGGTCTAGTTTGATCTTCTTGGGTTTTCTTGCTGCACTTGCCATTAAAAGCAGTTGGTGCACTTTTCAAAAATTCCGTAAATTTACGGAAATTTCTGGCAAGCACGTATTTTTCCATTCATTTTTTAAGGGTTAAATTTACAGAAATTTCTGTATTAACGGAACTTTGACAGTAAATTTTAAGATATTTGTCCTCATTTTATGGAAAAACATATGTATTTTAACAGAATTTTTCCTATTTAAAATTACGGAACCACAAAAAAATTTAAAATAGCAAAAAACAATAATTATCTTAAAAATTTTTGAAATATTTCCGTAATTAACATTTTTAGCTATTTTTTATGTTTTTGTTTTTTTTTTTATTGTTTTTTCTAAAGTTTTTCTTCCGTAAATTTACGGAAAATCCTGTTTTTCTCAATTTACGGAAATTTTTACAGTGTGGGCCCCAACTTGGTTGGGTGTAACATTTGGCTCTGTGGAGGTTCTGTTGGATCCCTCGTAGCTTCGAATGTAGACCATGCTGTCTGCGTTATGGGGTCCAATCGTGGTTCAATTAAAGTGTGCCAGGTTTGATCTTTTCCTGGGGATCTCTCCGAGCCTTCCTCACCTTTAGCAGTTTGTTTCAGCCAAAAAGGATCAGCTTCAACATGGGATTACGCTTGATATTCGTAGCACAATTCCCTTGGAAAGGCCTTGTATATATTCCGTACTACAGCCTCTGGGTAAATCTGCGTGCAGTCTTGTTCACAGTTGGGCCAAATTTTCATAGTTAGGGTTTTGGAGCAATCTCTTCACGTTCTGATCCTGGTCATCAGTGAATCCTTGTCCAGTCGCTTTCTTGTAGTCAAGCGGCGCTTGAAAGGCCCTTTGTTTGGTCTTACTTCAGCGTTGACTTGGAGACCGATTGGTCGATGTTGAGTTTGTGGACAGGATCCAGAACAAATCTTGCTACAAACGGTTAGAGATGTTTTTTGCTAACAATAGCAGATAGGTAACTGCACCATTGGTAATGATATGGTTGCCATGCCATGAGCACACTGCTTAGAAAAATGGACGATCTTACCTTTACCAGTTCCCTGGTGAACAATCAAGCACTTGAGTTAAGCTTTCAAAGTGTCTTTATAGCGGTTTCTTAGGAGCACAACGTTACCGTTTCCCCCGACTGTAGTTCGCCTGAAAGAGATCTGTTTTGTTGGAATACGAGAATCCTCCGTTCTGACCATGTGACCGGAACCATCTGAGTAGATTTTCTCAGCATGGGTATGGATACTCCTCATGTTGGATCGAGTGCGAACTTCTGTGTCTGGAATCTGTGGCTTGCCACGTACTCATGAGATTCTTCCCTCAGCCGTTTAGGTTGGAAGCGGTCAGAATCTGGCAATGTCGTTGTATCAACTTGGTGTTATAAATTTTTGCTCTGGTCATAAAGCTAAGCAGAAAATGCATTTAAATTCTGTGGGTGACATGTCTGTATCCAATTGAGGTAAGATTTGTTGACCCCTATATAATAATATGTAGACCTTGTTACATCTTGCCCACTAAGTTACGAAACCAAATGCCAAACATGGCGACATCAGGCAACTAACAATTTGACACCAGTTGCCAACAAAATCGGAGCACGGGGTAACGTTTACCCCCAGATGGCTTTGACCTTAATAGGACTGTACCTGTTTCATAACTAAAGGTCAGAACCTAGACAACAATACCTTTTTAAATCATATAGTGCGACAAATAAATTGGGTGTCACATTGAAACACATTTCGACTTGATTTCAAACTTACCCCTTTACTAATTTACCCCCTTATTTTACAAAGTTCCTTCCCCCCATTCCCAGAGGAGGCCCAAAAATTTTCTGATTCAGCACCCTTCAAAACTATAGCAAAAACCTCTTCAAACAAAGCCTTCTTCCCCAAACTTCTAAGAATGGATTATCATTTATAATCCCATACCTTACTAACAAGAGGGTAACCAACTATAACTATCTAATAGTACTAATCTTAACAAAATAATACCAATATAAAATATTGTACATATGGCAATAATTAGGGTCAACTGATTGGGGATTGTAAGTTTCAAACTTTTTTTACTCTTGATCGAATTACGCTTGATAAATTAAACTTACAATCAATGTAAGGCTTGTGAAACCGGACCGTCCGCTCGCTTACGCTTTCACGGTCCATATGGGCCGGTTAAGCACTTTGCTGCGGCCCGCTATAAACTCCCAGTCCGCCCCTGGTAAGTGAAAAACACTGTTATATCAGGATAATCTAATCGTGATTTTTAATTAAACCTATTTTCAAGCACACCCTAATGTGTGAAGACTTGTGATCTGATAACCAAAGGTTAAAGTTTACAACAGACTATAAAAGAGTAATTTATGGTGGCTATGCTGGAAATGCGCACCACTGTTTCATGCAACAAATTTGAAATGCCGTTCAGAAAGTAAATAACTTTTTTTTTATGGATGTTGAAAAAAACAGACGTTATACATTTGATTTAATGCAAATATGTAAAATAGTTTTTCAAGCACAAATATGACAAAATAGTAAAACTAAAAAAAATATTTTTAAAAACATAAAATGTGTATCAAATAAGCCCATGCTTGAAGACCTAAAAGCACCTGTATTTATTCACCAATATCGAATTAGAGGATAAATGCAAGTAGTTACAGGCAGGCCATTTTGAAAAATGGACGACCATTTGAACAGAGGACAAATCTGTGATTGCCCATTATAGCTAAAAAACTTTTCTTATGACATGCCCTAGATATTTGCCAAATTTCTTGCTTTTATCACCAAGTGCACAATTCCCCCAAAAAATAGTGCCACTCCTACTCTACTATCAAGGGAATGTGAACACCTTGCTTTTTTATGTTCCAGAAATTGCCATAAACTAGCCACTCCCCCCCTGGAACTCTTCCTTTTTTCTGTTTTTTAACAGAATGTAAACATCCAATTGTTTTTCCAACTCGTGGAAGTGATTTCAGTATTAGGTCGCTTTTCTTATGTCATTTTTTGTCATGCCATTATGTCCCTTTAAGTTTACTCAACAAAAAATGTCTCCTCGCGATGCCACCTTGAACGACCAGAATTAAATTACCCTACTTCAGGAAGGTAAAAACTTGATTCCGTTTAATCCTGGAGAATTTATGTATAATTAAATGATAATGGTAGTCTATATTTTTTTCTATTGATATATATAATATAAAACAGAAGTATTGAAGTATAGTTCCAAAACTCCACTATTTCAAGATGGTTCTGTTGAAAATCGTCAGCGTATATACCTATAACAAACGAAAACAGGGTTAACATTTTGGCATATAATCATATCTATCTGGCCTGCTTGATATCTATCATACGAGCCCTCCCAATATACTTTTCGCAGGGAGTACGAATGACGTTTTTTTAATCAGTTTATGGACCCACAGGTTGTGGGCCATTGAAATGCTTGGTTTCATATTCAATGTTCGCTAGTTTCCTTTAAAATACAAGTATAAACTAGATGTATCCGTGGTTCGTGGATAAAAAGATTGTACTGGTACGTTTCCATAGGAACCTGGATCCTTTTTCGGAGGCATACCTTCATTCCTACTTCCCCGTACTACCTAAGTTTTAAAGGACATCTAATAATTTGACAATAAACTATTGTTAGTTAGAGGTCAAATTGTTAGATAATATAAAGCACGTATTATTGTTGGTTAGATTTCAGTGTAATGTTTCTATATAAAAGGTGAGTGACCACAATCCAAGTTTTTGCATTTTTTATATGCTGATTGCAGCGCTCCCATGGAACATATCACAAAACATGTGATACTAATGTTGAGTTCAATCGGGTTCAGTCTTTTGGCTGGTAGAAGCAAAAATACTAAATTGGCTCATAGGATAGTACTACATTTGGAGAAGTTTGTGCTTATTTTCAAGATAAAGTACTAGTGTAGAGAATGAGACCCATTTGTATGTAGTGTCACTGGAAAGATGGACTTATTGAAAAAAACCCCTTAAGTTGCAGAAACTGCGTGCTTTTTGTGCTCATGAGGTCTCTGGACTTTGGGCATACTTTGGCAAGGTTTTAAACACGTAACGCGGGATTTATGACGCTCAACCTTCCCTATGAGCAAAAATTGGTGAGGTATTTTGGGGGGAAAAAAAAAACACCTTAATTCCATCTTGTCGGAATGTGTCGTGTACTAAATCTAGCCCATTACATCATAAGTCCTGAACCTACTGCACAGATCTCCACTGTTCTATATGGATACAGCACTTTCTCCCTGCCTGTACATGCAGTAGGGCGCCATCTATAGTCAGAAAAGCACATAGGCTAGTCAGATCTCCTGGACTTGAGTTAATTCCAGAGCCTTCTAAACCTTTCTAATGAAATCACTAAGGTTCTAGACGCTTCTCCGGTTTTCTGTTTTATTCTATTTGTTTTGCACACACCAGCTATGCACACAAACCAGGTATATCCCATATTGTATTACTTAGACTAATTTACACTATTTTATGTGCTAATTTATGACTTAATCCTACTCAAAGTGAAATAAATAATTGCTAATTCTTGGGGCTGTAACAGTATGAAAAACAGACTTTATACATATTTATTTAATGCAAATATGTAAAATAGCTGTTAATGCCATGGGATAAATCTGCAATGGCCATTTGGTCGAAAGTCTTTTTAAAACATCAAATGTGTATCAAATGCCATGCTTGAATACCTAAAAGCACTGTATTTATCCACTCAATATCGAGTCCAGAGGATAAATAGCAAGTAATGGCAGCCATTTTAAAAAATGGGCGCCATTTTAATCAGAGGACAAATCTGTGATGCCCCTATAGCTAAAAACCTTTCTTATGACATGCCCTAGATATGTGCCAAATTTCATGCTTTTATCACCAAGTGCACAATTCCCCCAAATATTGCACATATCTACTCTACTATCAGGGATGTGAACACCTTGCTTTTCTGTTCCAGAAATTGCCACAAACTGCCACCTCCCCCTGGAACTCTTCCTGTTTTTACTGTTTTTACAGAATGTAAACATCCAAATCGTTTTCAAACTCGTGGAAGTGATTTCAGTAAGGGTCCTTTTCATTATGTCATTTTTTTTCATGCCATTATGTCCCTTTAAGTTTACTCAACAAAAAAATGTCTCCTCGCGATGGCCACCTTGAACGACCAGAAGTTAATTACCCTACTTCAGGAAGGTAAAAACTTGATTCCGTTTAATTCTGGATGAATTTATGTATAATGAAATGATAATGGTAGTTTTATATGTTTCTATTTATAAGAGATAATATAAAACAGAACGTATTGGAAAGTCTAGTTCTAAAACCCACTAATTTGCAAGTTCTTTGAAAATCGTCAGCGTATATACCTAAACAAACGAAAACAGGGTTAGACATTTTGGACAGATAATCATCTCTATTGGCCATGCTGATACTTCCATACGCAGCCTCCCAATATACTTTGGCAGGGGTACGAATGACAGTTTTTATCAGGTTTATGGACACACAGGTTGTGGAAATGAAATGCTTGTTTTCAATTCATGTTCGATAGTTCTTTAAAAATAAAAGCTATAAACTAGAGTATCCGTGGTGCGTGATAAAAGATGGTACTGTAAGTTTAATAGTTAACCTGAATCATTTTAGGAGCCTACTTCATTCCTACTCCCCGTACTACCTTAATTTTAAGAAGGAAATCAATAATTTGAACCAATAAACTATGGTTAGTTAGAGGTCAAAATTTTAGATAATATAAAGGACGTATATTGTTGGTTAGAATTTCAGTGTACATGTTTTATATAAAGGTGGTGACCCAATCAAGTTTTGATTTTTATATGACTGATTTCACGCTCCCTGGAAAAATATCGCCAAAACATGTGATTACTCATTTTGAGTTCAATCGGTTCAAGTCTTTGGGATGGTAGAAGCAACATACTAAATTGGCTCATAGGTCAGTACTACATTGGAGAAGTTTTTGCTATTTTCAAGATAACGTACTAGCTTGTAGAGGATGAGCACCCAGTTGTATGTAGTTCACTGGAAAGAGGACTATTTGAAAAAACACCTTAAGTTGCAGAATAGCTCGTGGCTTTTTGGCCATGAGAGGTCGCTGGACTTTGGACCAGACTTTGGCAGGTTAAACACGTAACCGGATTATGGAGCGCTAACGCCCTATGAGCCAAAAAATTGGATGGAACTAATTCATCTGTCGGAATGTTGTACTTTCCGCAAAGGTCATTACAACAAGAGCAGTGACAAAACTATAATTAGGATTGATGTAACACACTAGTCTAGTTAATATTCTCAGCCAATTACCGCGCGCCGGTGAGCCTGCAGTTATAAGGAAGTAGTGCATAAAACATACGCACGCCCAAAGCGGTGTAATCACCAGTGTTGCCAAACCCACGATTTGGTAGCCCACTGGGAGACTTTCCGCGACTGCACCCGCGAACTGCAAAGGCCCACAGCAATTCGGGAATTTTTGGCTACTTTTTACTTTCAATAGGCGAAATTGTACAAAAGTAGAGCATCCAGACCTCCCGAAACGTATGAGCCTACAACTACGATTTGATATGTATTTACGTGTGTTCTTACACACAAACCACACACGCACACACACACACACGTAAATTCGTGTCTCTGTGGGGCCCAAAATGGTAAAATTGTGTAAGTGTGTAAGTGTTTTCTTTTTTTTATGGGGACCGTATGCGTTCTGTACATACGTTATGGGGTCGAGAGTCCCACAAGGCCTTCATGCCATTTAGGTTTAGTTGTGGGGACTTGCTTCTAGGGGTAAAGGCTCCTGTACGCCAATAGACCATTTTAAGCAATTTAGCATGTCGGGACATGACCTTTGTCCCCACAAGCTAATTATAGGCCTATATCTGTTTTGCCAATTCTTTCAAAAAGTATTGAAACGTGTGTCACAACCAGCTTTACCATTTTTTGGAATGAAAATAACATTTAAATTACAATGCCAAATCTGGTTTTAGACACAAGCATTTTACTACCACCACTGGCTCATTGATATTTCGGACTACATATTAAATAATATGAATCAGGGTTACAAGTAACTGGTGACTTATTCCTTGATCTTAAAAAGGAATTTGACCACTGTAAACCACAACCTTCTCCTTCGAAAAACTCAAAAAACTATGGTGTCCACTGGTACTACTCGTGATTGGTCCAAATATTATCTAGGTGGTAGACTCAGCTGTAAATATTTAATTCACTCATTTGCATTTAGAAATAATCATATGTGCATACCACAAGGATCAATCTTGGTCCTTTGTTATTTAATATTTATGTCAACTTCTCTTCCTGATTGTATTAATTGACAAAGGTGTCATGTACCGATGATGATTACAACTCTATGTTTCAGCTCTCCGACTCAAATTCTCGCCAAATTGATAGGAATGATGAACTTGCTGAATATTCGCATTGGTTTGAAGCCAATAAGCTTACCTTAAATATTAAGAAAACCAGAGTACATGGATTTTGGTACAAAACATGGTTTGAGCAGATTTTTTCAAAACTTTTCTCATTACTTATTGTAATAACACTATTGATAGAGTCGACAAGTTTAAGTAATTGGGTGGTCATTTTCGATCAAAACTTAAACTTGGTATAATCATATTGATTATATCTCCTACATTATTTTTTAAAGCATTGTGTATTTTTTCGCAGGTTAAGTCTTCCCCCCTCAGCTACTCTTAATCTGCTTGCCAATACCTTGATTTTTCCACACTTGATTACTGCAGTTCCAGTTGTCAAACTGCAATTTTGAAACTTAGCAATTCTCTTCAAATTCTTCGACAAAAAAAACTTGCCAGTGTGCTACGTTCTGCTGACATTCGTACACCGATTTGTGAAATGATGAGCAACCTTGGCTGGGTTAAATTAAGTGACAGAGGAAGCAACTGTAATTCTTCTCCTTGTCTGTAAATGTCTTCAAAATGATTGATCCGTCTTACTTATCATAACCATTTACTTCCTTTGACTTCTAATATTCACACCCAAAATACTCGTAGCCAATCATATAATACACTCGTCATACCCCCTACTGGAGTATCATACCTGGCAAACGGACATATTCCAATACAGAGGTGCTTCAATGTGGTATAATCTTTCACCACATGTCCGCAGAAGAAGGAAAGAAATTTTCATGATATGAAGTTAAACACTTTCAACAATATTGTGTTTTGAATCTTCGTTGTTATGATTTGCTGTTTTATTTATTGAAGTTCCAATGATAATATAATTGCTGCTATCTTTTTCTTGTTATGTTTATGTATTTTAAGGCAACCTGATGAAATCTTATTTATGCTGCTCTAATTAACTGTTTCTAACATATCACATAAATTCATTGTTTGTACATACATTGTATAAATTTTAGTATGTTCACTTGTAATTATATATGTATATCAGGGTCTCATTGGGGGGGGAGACCAGTTTTGTATAATGAGTTGGGTTACCCTGATAAATAAAGTTTTACTACTACACGTCCCCATAAGGATAGTACTGAAGGACCATTGTCCCCACAAAGATAAATTTCCAAGCACACACACACATCACCCACTCCCCCCCCCACACACACAACCACACACACACGCACACACACACACACCCCACACATATACACACACACAAGGAACGGATCCAGGATTTGAAAAACGGCAAAATTACAGGGGGCTGAAGGCTGAATGTGTTCAAAAGCTTCCAAAATGGGCTGATTTTGCAAGATTTTGCAGAATTACGGGGGCGCGCGCCCCTCCGCCCCCTCCCTGGCTACGCCGCATGAACACACACCACACAATGATGTTTTGCTACAAAACAAGCATAGGGACTCAATTAAGAACACCGCCCTAGTGAAGTAGATAAGTCATCATTTGCCCAAGATCGTGCACTTCTTTAGACAAAAGCATGAAACTTGGCACAACACCGTCCTTGGGGTATGTAAATCAATTCAGAAGGGTGCCCAAAAATTCGACCACAATTATGAGTCATAGGCCACGCCCCTTTTTATACATATTCGTAGTAATGTAAAATCCATTACTTTCAATAATCATATCAAGTGGTATCAAATTAAGCTTGAGACATGTAGAGTGCTAACATGCATCTAAATATTCAATATTTGGTAAGCAGAGGTAGTTTTTTTTGGGGGTTCATTTAAAGGTCATACGATATCTGGGCCGTATGTGGCTGATAACCGTAGTTAAGGTTTGGTGTCAAATTTGGTCAAAATCAAAATGTTGCTATCCCATTGGTCACTCCTATGGGTGTGTGAGAAAATTGCATGTGAGAATCCCCACAACTACTTTACTGCAATGATAATGTCCCATACCACGCCCCTTGTATTATTAGTATGGCACACAGTATTCGTAACTGGGTTGAGGTTTCATGTATAAATTGCCATATTAAATTATACAATTAATATTCCACTTGCGAATTATTTCAAAACTTTGATATGCCAGTCAAATTAGGAAAACATAATTACTTATAACTAATTGCACATATCTATTTCTCCAGAATTGTATTGGGAAAACCTTTAAGAACAACGTATCAAGGGTCCCTAATCAAAGTAGTAGATATGTATGGGGGGCAAGGTTATACAGGGTCAGAATTTTAATGGTCGAAATGGCCGAAAATTATGTTTCCTCGCCTTTCAAGGATTAAAGGTATAGTTCCCTATCTTGAAGTAGTACTTGTTATGAGGCAAATAGTTCAAGGTCACAAGGGGATAAATTTAGCTTTACCCGTTTGTTTAAATATTACTGGTCTACGGTCGGGATCGGAAGCCAAAATATACTGGTGCACCATATTGATATTTTGTTTGCATAATGAGAATGCAATGTGACTGGGGCTATTGTGGGTCACTACTATAACTCTAATTCTATTGACTGTCACACTAAGACTCTATACACAATTTCGTATTCTAGTGCTGACGCAATGAACACATTTGAAAACCGTTTGGAGCAAATTGGACAAATTGTACCCAGGATGACCTGAACTGTTATGTGCCTATTGTAATAAATCTATAGATCAACGATACTGTCGAACTATACCTTATTTATTCGAACAATTACAATTTTTAACCCCTGTACAGAAGCTTTGACCCCTTATTCCTACATTTCCACAGTGGTCGATTTTGGTTTAATTTAGTATTATTAGTCATTTTGGCAGTATATTAACACTAAACTATAAATCCCCCGAATGTTTATATATTGCTCCGTTTGTTGGTACAATCTTGTGAAAAGCTAGTGTTTAAGCTGGAAGTATTGCTTGCAGAGATTTAATACAATAGGTCAAGACATGGTTAATGTTTGTACCAGGTTGATGGTTGCCGATTTTCAGAAAGTCCGGTCAGTGGGGACAATGTAGCTTTTGAATATCTAAAATATTTCTTCAAATCATGTCACATGGCGCGTGGCATTCCATCTTAAATTTGTTCCTTCAAAGGTCACAACAAAAATAATAAAATAAAACAATTTAAAAATGAACAATACATATTAAAATAAATAAATTTAAACACATTAATAACCTTTTAAAAATTAATACACACCTTTGGTTTCCAAGATCACAACGTGTTGATACAGATGGAGTTTTAGGGAAAAGGTATTTCAATCAAACTAAAAATATATCACATCAATTAAATAATCAAGTAAAAAATAAAATAATATTAGACAAAAAGACTTACCAAGATGATGTCAAAACACAAGAAAAGTCCACATCTACTGGACGTTCCTGTCCACAAAACTTGAATTATTGTTCAAATTACTCTGTACAAAATTTGCAACTATATGACCCCCATAACGGTGGATAAAAATGAAGATGGTTTCATTCAGTAGTTCTGCAAGATACCCAGATATTGGTTAGGATTTCTGGAAGAGGACCTTGTACACACTTGAGCCCAAATAACCATTGAACCTGACACTTTTCGAAACTGCTACAGAAGTACCCAACAAACTAGTTCACAAAATACCGCCATTAAAACATAAGACTTGAAGACAGGCCATTTCATTCCTATGTTCAAAACTGTAGAAACACGTCAGGAACTCGCCCATAATGAAATGAAATATCTTAAAGCAAAAGACAAAACTGGACAAAAAAAACAAAAAATTTTACTTTTTGTATTTTCATATTTGGTCAATTTTACATCTTCGGCCTTTTTTACTGCTTGGCCTCACATGAAATGGCTCTGTCTGTGGAACATGATTGGCAACACTCTTGATGGATCTTGTTGGACACCAGTCTTTTTAGAAGCCGGTATTGCCGTGTTTGAAACTCGAATTCAATCTGAAAGCTGGCACATGACAAGGACCTGGTGCAACCATCAAGTTCAGCCTTTATACTTGGGCAAAACTTGAACGGAATGCTTTGCAGCTCACAAATACTTTTGATGGATCCTTTTTCTAGATTTGGAGACTGTGGAGATGTTAACCTGGTCAAGGCAGTCTAAATTATTTCACCACCGACAGGTGTAGTGATACAGCCTTCATTGTCCTTCGAATTTAATTGAAAATACGATAGTATTGCCTTTTGAGAATGTAATACCGTATGTTACGACTTTCAGTGCATAAAGGACATCTTGAACAATGATTACAAAGACCCACCTTCCCAATACTGTGTTATCATTTCTTGATTTCATAGAGGTCTTGATGTGATATGATGTGCACTCGCTATCACCAAGCCTTTCGTGCTATACACGAGTGTTTGGGAGCACTAGCCCCTGGTTCTTTGCAGGAACCGATGGATTTCAATTCATGCATAAAATGGTTCCTGAAAAATATCAGAGGGATTTTGAGACATTCTGGTTATCAAAAAGGCTAGATTAAGTTCTCCTCCCCAATGTCCCGCAAATGCCCCAGCTCGTTAGAGGCTCTGGTTGGACTGCTACTACTATTCAGGATGTGACACTCCTGAAAGCTATTGTAGAACTTGCTACCTGAAATATCAAGGTAGTATATAGAACTGCTTGAGTATGGCTGGGAAAATTCCTTTATTGCTCAGTGAACTGAAGTGGCCTCGCACTCGCCACAGGATTTTTTTGCTCTGGACTTTGTGTGCCTTGTCATGGACCGGTATCCATGAACTGAATTTTGTGTAATGGTATTGAAGTAGACGCGACAAACGTATTACACCTGAAATTTCAATTCCAATCGGCATTCTTGGTTTGCCTGATCAGTCATAAAAGACACCCCTCCTTTTGTTGGACGTACACAGACAAAGTGTAGCTTTTGATTTGACTCATGTTTTAGTAACGTGCGCTTGCAAACTTTATTAGTTTTTTAACAGATTTGTACACATCAGGGCGATAAGCTGAAAAAAAAGATAAAAATCAAGCTGTCATCCTTTAGGTTTAAATTTCCAAGATACGCGTTGTGGAGTACGTTGCCGAATGTTTCAATTTGTACATCCTCAATACGAAATGCCATCATTCTTATAATGAACACCGATTCTTAAAACGACAAACTTTTTAAATCAAAGAAGTTATTACCAACTCAATTCCAATCGTCTGTTTCTAAAATAACATCAAAAGTAGTACGAGGTGCTTGATGGTGCCATTTTGGGAATGTACGGCAAGCAGCGTCACTTTTTGTAATATCCCACAAATCTAATTTGTAAAATTGAATACTGCCTATTTGTCCACATGATTTACCTGTGATATGAAACAAAAATCCAGGGTGAGTTGGATGATTTTTATTTTTTAAATGTTCAAACTTTGTTTGCCAAATTACGGAACTGCCTTTATGGCAGAATGCCACGCCATGTGGTTGAATTTGATACCAAATTTGGTGAAATTTAATATCAAACGACCTCCAATGACCTTTAATGACCTATAATGACCCTAAATGCAAGATACCTACTAAAAGTACTTTAAGACAATCTGTTTTGTTCCAGGCTTTAATTTGATATCACACATGATAGGTTTCTGGGAAATTTCCATTTTGACATAATTAAGCAATATGCAAAAAGGGGCATATGACGTCATTATTAGGTCCGATTTTTGGGCACCCCTTCTAAGTTTGCTTTGTGCACCCAAGGAATGTCTGTGCCAGTTGTCATGCTTTTGTCCAGAAGTGCACGATGTTTATGGTTATCTACTACCTACCGTAGGGTCGTGTACAACGTGTATGACGGACGACAAAATGGCCGCTGTGGCAATACATAAAAGAAAAGAAGAGTGAGCACCTCCCGGAATCGAAATTTATTTCCTCGTTAACTTACATGTGATTCACATATCTCTTTAAACAGCCACAGTTTTCACTTAATGGCAAATGATGATGATGTTTGATTGTTTCTATTGCTACTTGTATGTATTGTATATACGCATGTTACCTTTATCCGTGAAGGTTTATGAAGTAAATCCCGACAATCGGCAACAAATCCCTCGCTAGTCCAATACAAGTGTTTAAGAATGGCTTTGCCGTCATTGTCCTCGTGCGATTGATCAGGTAGTCTCGGACTTCACATGTTGGAATTTACCGTGTCAAAACAGGGGTCGTCGGCCTTTTAACTACATTGATGTGATTGCTTGAGACATCCAGCAGGATCCATCTTACATCCCCAACTTAATGACAAAAGGGACATTTGGTGCTACATGGTGAACAGCATCTCAGCTGCGGCCGATAGATAGATAGATAAGAATGTTTTCCCAATCTCTCCTTCGCACAAATTCGAACCCCCCATTAAATTTTGAGAAATTGAGTAAAGTCGTCGTGCCGAGCAAGCTCGTGCGCGGAGTGCCCAACCCTCTTTCCTTAGCGTTTGGGCCAGACTCCTCCGTATTATGTTTAGTGTGTGGGGTTCGCCACTCCTCCCGCACAGCGAGTCTGTTACTTTCTCAGTATTGAATAATGCTGGTACCCATTTATATACCTGGGTGGAGAGGAGTAATTAAGGTAAAGCGCCTTACTCAAGGGCACAACACGTTGGCCGCAGTGGGACTCGAACCCACGACCTTTGGATTCCCACTGGACCACACCTGCCCTATATGAGAAATTAATTTGTTTCAAATTTTGTTCCAGTGAAATAGATCGAGTCAAAAATGATATTAACGTAAAAAGTATGGTTTAAATGCTCCCTAATTTCAATTTTGAGCGCTTTTTATATATTCGCCGACTTTTCGGCGATTTGGGCGATTTTTCGCGCGTCTGCCCTCGAATTGGGCTGATAATTTTTGGCAATCCTGTAGTGTGTATGCATAAGCATGCGGTGATCACGCTGAACCGGCAGGGTTATTAGCATATTTTATGAATATTGCAAAAGTGTTCAGATTGTTTTGAAATTTGGCTGGAATGTTTAGAAGGGTCGAATGCCACTGCCTGAGCAGATACGTTAGTGAATGAAGATACCATTGCCTAGTAAATAGGCCCCACCTGCAGGCCCTGTAGGAAATGAGGTTCCAAAGTACTGATTTTGGAAGCTGCAGGTACGTGTGTGGATTTTTCACTAAAGTATAATATTTGGTATTAATAGAAAGATAACAAATGTAGTTTGCATTCTGTAAATATATCCAAAACAGACTTCACGAAGTCGAGTTACGTGCATTTTCCCTATACCAATTATGTGTGCTGTGCAGCGTGCATTTTCAACATTCACGTTTCTATGGAGGATGTCCGTCAAGTTGTTGTAATGTGTGGCTAGCTCGCATTCGATGTTGTGTCCATGATTGGTTTTCGTTTCCCGTTGGGTCCATCCTCTGTTCTTGGTATTTACACTTTTCCTGGCATATGCTTTGACTAGGTTTTCCTCTGACGGACCGCCAGCTGGATTAGATTGACGTTTTTGGTATATCTTGAGTAGATGATGATATTACGCCGCTTGGCAGACAACTCTTTCTGGAGAAAACACTATTTGAGTGTGCTCCTCATCCATCAGGAATATCGAGTCATTTACTTTGGGCAGGATATCTTTAACTTCATGCTTTGGTAGTGGTAGTGTTGGGTTCCTGTATGTTGTGACATCTGCTGTATGGAATGCGATGGTGGAAGTAAAGCTTGAGGGTTGTGGTGTTGTTACCTTCCTCTGTTGGTTTCTTCAATGTACGAGGGGGTATCAAAAAGTTTTAAATTTCACCAGAAGGAATAGAGTCAGGAACGTAATTTTATTATGTGATTCTTAAAGCATCTTTACATAGTCACTGTGCAAAGTCACACATTTCTCCCACTTTAAACCTACTGTCCACAGACCACCATTCTAGAGGTCTTCAGATTCCGAAGGTCTCAGAGTCCTTAAGACTTCTCCAAATGCACTGTTAAAAATTTCCGTAAATTAAGAAAACAGATTTTCCGTAAATTTACGGAAAATCTGTTTTAGAAAACAATAACAATAAAAAACAAAAAACATAAAAAATGTTAATTTACGGAAATATTTCAAAAATTTCTGGCAGCAATATTTCCGGACTTTTTTTTGGTTCCGTAATTTTAAATTATGGAAAAATTCTGTTAAAATACACATTTTTTCCGTAATATGAGACAAATTTCTGTAAAATTACTGTCAAAGTTCCGTTAATTGACAGAAATTTCTGTAAATTTACCCTAAAAATGTCTGGAAATACTGCTGCCAGAAATTTCCGTATATTTACGGAATTTTTTTTAACAGTGTGGTCACCTTCCAGAGTCACACATTTCTCCCACCATTGCTTGACACTTCGCATGCCACTATTGTAGAAGTCCCATAGTGCAGTTAGTGTCCACTGTACACGGGCCTCGACCTTTTGCCCACCCAGCCAAATCATTGTGACATGATTTTTTTTTTTTTTTTTTTTAGCTTGAGGGTTGTGGTGTTGTTACCTTCCTCTGTTGGTTTCTTCAATGTACGAGGGGGTATCAAAAAGTTTTAAACTTCACCCAGAAGGAATAGAGTCAGGAACGTAATTTTATTATGTGATTCTTAAAGCATCTTTACATAGTCACTGTGCAAAGTCACACATTTCTCCCACTTTAAACCTACTGTCCACAGACCACCATTCTAGAGGTCTTCAGATTCCGAAGGTCTCAGAGTCCTTAAGACTTCTCCCAATGGTCACCTTCCAGAGTTACACATTTCTCCCACCATTGCTTGACACTTCGCATGCCACTATTGTAGAAGTCCCATAGTGCAGTTAGTGTCCACTGTACACGGGCCTCGACCTTTTGCCCACCCAGCCAAATCATTGTGACATGAATCCATTCATAAGTTTGATCGTAAAATCGTATGTAAATGATTTTCACTTCACAAGGCAACATCCAATCACTGGTTAATGACTTGCTATGGATGAGCGATTACCCACACACTGTGTGCATGAACATTGGCGAGTGGGCCTGTTTTTACACATGTTGGAAGCCTTGTTAGAAATTGTTGTTTCGGATCTTTTTCAGCACCGTATGTAAACCAAATTACATCACCATGTAGAGAATTAGATTATCTTGGTTGTCAGCTTCTACGAAGAGTATAGGTCTAACCGTTCGTCCATGGCGCCCTATTGAATCTGGCCAGCAATCACTGGTGATTTTTGCCATAGAGTTAGCATTATACCCTACCAAAATACCACTCTTTATAAATTAACCATTTTCGGATTTTTCTGAATGTTCTATCATAATAAAATTCACACATGTCATTGATGATAATATATTCTACAATTAGAGCTTCTACCAAGAAAATCCCTTGAGCACTTTTCTCGCAACGACGTGAGTTTTCTCATGTCCTATGCGTTAAGCACAGAGTACGCATGAGAGGTCATAGGCCTATTGAATGCACTGTGTGCACAGTGAATAGGGAAAATGGACAGTAACTGCAAGATGCTACGATTGGGTTTAAAATCCACTTTAACACCTATTCATTGACTTCATCATTGTCATCAAATCGCTACCCCACAGTGGAGTTTTCATCTGTGGGAACAAGAAGAAATCGCATACAGCAAGATCAGGGGATCTTCATCCTGTCCCAAAAGAGCCAAATTCTGCCTTGACAGGTCACGCCTTGCATACCTCTTGGGAGGAGTCAGCAAGCGCAGAACCCACCGGACATTGCTGTTGGTTGTGATTAACTGAGATCAATTTCATGCGTGATCATGCTGAAAGTTACTCGTCGGTCTTCCATGACATGATCCTCTACTTTCTTCACTGTCATCTATCGCCACCTGTAAAGAAAGTAAAATTACTTATTAGACCATTGTCACCATAATGTACATAAGGACGAGTGACTATTCTGACAAAATTTCATCGATAGTAGCTTCTTCCATTCTGGGTGATTTTAAAACGTTGTGACTTACCACTGTATAGGTGCCAATTCCTGATGCGATTCCTCTCAAGCTTTTGTCATGTCGCCATTGTATCGTCCCGGGGCGTAACCAGACCTTTGCAAATGGGGGGGGGGGGGGCAAAAGGGTGCCGAGGAATTTTCTGAGGGGGCAAATTGGGTCCTTCTCCATAGACACGGTAAAAAAGGTCAGTTCTTGTGGGGGGCGGGGGTGGCGGGGGGGGGATCGGCTTCTGAGCAGAGTGGCTTGCGCCCCCCTTGCACCCCCCCCGCGGTTTACGCCACTGGATCTTCCATTAGTCGAGTGGTTACAACAGTTGGAGATGTGAAGTAATAAGTACAATTTTTGATGATTGCACAGTGACACTGTCTTAAGTAGGTCTTGCCCCATCGTCTCAGTTTGAAGGTGATGGAAGTATCATGGATGGAAATGATCGGAATAATAAAAGTTCAGTGCCTCACATAGAGGAGTTCTTCCATGATGAACGTAACGTCAATCCAGAAAAAACAGTTCGGCACCGACCCATAGAGGAGTTCTAACCTTCAGATTCAGTATGTGATTTGTCTTTCACTTAAAAATGTATGCAAAAAAACACCTTAATAATATATAGGTGGACACTATTGCAAAAAACAATAAAAGCAGTATTTTTGGAATGCATACAAGGTGGAATAAAACATGCTCTGCATCAGTGGGTGGGTTAGCATGCAATGGAAAAAGAACCGTTGACACAACAAAACATTTTAATGTTTTTGTGTATTGGTAAAGAAAAAGCTCCGTCAGTTTCGATCCCTATTGCGTCAATGCTCATGAAAGATAGATGAATACCAGTCGTGGGTTGTAAAATCCAGAATAACCTTGAGCTCCCTTATTTGACATCATGTTTTATATATATACATGGTTTTTGGAAGAGGCAGTCGTCAATATACATGGTCTTTTGGAAGTAGCAAGTCGTGTAAACTTTGGAAAAAAAGGATGTGATAATCACGTTGGAATTTGCGTATAGATACTTTCGGAAAAAATGTATGTTGTAGTTTTCCATATTAGACCATATCCAGGGCTTAGATCACTCATTAAGGAGGAACCCTCCTAGAAATGTTTCCACCAAATCTCTATTTTTAGCCATTCTTGTCCAAGCTGGAACCAATTGTTTTGTCATTCGTCTCTCCATCTGGTTTTTGAACGTACTGGCGTTCTGGTCGATTCTCCGGGGGTCACACTGTCACTCTGATGGTCCACCTGTTATCTAGCATTCTAGCAACGGGCCTGAAGATCTATGTTTGGCACTCCTATGCAGTCGATAATTTCAGTAACTCCTGTCTGTGATAGGATCCAGCAATTTTTCTCTTTATGGTTGAAGTCTGGGGGGGGGTGGGGGTTGCCAAGATGATTTTAGCTCAATCTTCTCTGTGCAAACTGCAAGCATCTCATCGTGGTGTTATTCAAGGCCCATGGTTCACTGCCGTATGTCATAACAGGAAGAATATATTCATTGAACACCTCTTCTCTTTAACGCCATACTTGTCTTCTTATTTATGATGTTCCCACTTTTGAAAATGCTGACCAGCCTAGTCCAATTCTCTTTCTGATCTCAGGCAGTACGTCACCATCACGGACATTTACTGGTCTTCAAGGTAGATGTAGCTGTGACCTCTTCAATGACTTCCGTCACCAGGTATCTTGGATTTCCTGGTGCGGTCATTAAACATCACTTTGGTTTTCCCCAACATGCATGCTGAGCCCAAACGGGTTTACTGGTGCTGTGAGGTCATTAGCATGCCTTTCCAATTCCTCTGTTGACTTGGCAATCAGGATTAATATTGGTCGGCAAAGATCCGGTGAGAGAGGTTTCACCATCAATGTTGAGTCCTCTTCTCCAAGTTAATCTCTTTAGGATGGCATGTTGAAGGCATGAGGTGTTTGGCTGCCTGTTTTGCCCCCTCTCTAGCTGATCTTGTCACTGTCCCTGTGGAGCTTTAGGGTGGAAGTGCGGCTCCACTGTAAAGGTCACGTAAGAGTTTGATGTAGGCTGTGTCAACTCCTTGGTTTTCAAGCGCTGTGAAGAGTGGTTGAATTCAAACAGAGTCAAAAAGGCCTTCTCGTAGTCAAACAAAAGGCCAAAGCTGAGTGGGTTAGGATATGAACTCATTGGCTTTCTCTTGTAGCTGGCTAACAACATGTATGTGATCAGTGGTAGAAAATCCTGGTTTTTAAAAACCATCTTGGGCTCTTGGTGTGTTGTTCCAGTTCGAGTCTTTATCAAGCAAGAACTGTGAGAACACTGTAAATTACAGATAGCAGGCTTTTTGGTCTGTAGTTTTTGATGTTCAAGAGTATCTCCTTTCTTATGGAGAAACTACAGATGCAGATTCCAGTGCTGGGGACTCTTCCCTCTGTAAGGCATCTGTTGAACAGCTTTGTAAGTGCCTCAATAATGGGCTCACCTCCACCTTGAAGAACCCCTTCTGTAATACTATCCTCTCCAGAGGCTTTATCCCTCGCTTTAGTTTCTTTACTGCATCCTTACTTTCTGCCGAGGCATGATGGAAGGGGGTTGTGTTTCCACTTTTTGGGTACATGACTCAGCATTCAGCAAAGTTTTTTCTCGTGGTTGCCTGGTGCTGTAGAGGGTGGTTTAAACTCTTCGTATCTTTTTTGACCATCCTATCGAGATCTTCTGTTAGAATGCCATCTTCCTCCTCCTTCATGGCTATATGTTGTTCCTTCCTAGACCTGTTTCCGTCTTGCTGATTTCAGTCATTTGTTCTTTTCAAGAGCTTTCAGCTGTCTTGCTCCATTGTAATGATGAATTCCTCTTTCATACGTTGGCCTGAGTGGTCTTTGCAAGTCTCGTGTATGCTACATGTTTTGGATTCCCATTCCACTCCTCTTCATCTTTCTCTTTTCTCCTCCCTTTGTTTTGTTTCCATAAAGTTTTCCGGTCTTGATGGCTTATCTCCGCCAGCAGTTTCTATCGCAATCTCCATAATTGCAGAATTGATGGTACCGCAACTGTGTGTCGAGATCTTTGCATGAATCCAACTGTAGAGCCTCAAACTTTTGGACACTTCAGTTGAAATTCCCAGCCTTAGCTCATGAGTCGTCTGCAATTTGTTCTTCAGTTGCTTCATACATCTTGCTCTCTATTTTGGTTTTGATCGTAACGGAGGCTCGAGGCATGGGTGGTCAACTGCCTTGTTTTGAACTTTTAATGACTGATCATCTGAGAAGTGTGGGCGCTTATCAGTATGATTTAATCGATTTCATTCTTTGTGACTCCGTTGGGGGAGGTCCATGTCCATCGCCCTTTTGGGCGATTTCTGTAGAAAGTGTTCATTGTTTTCAATCGATGTCTTTCATCACAGTTGATGAGAGTGCCTCCTCTGGCTGTTCCCACTCGAGCCCAACGTTACCACCCTGAGCATGACTCTCCTTGATTACCCGCTCCATAAACCTTGCGTTGCGAAGCGTCCATTCTGATGATTGTAAGTGGTTCTTGCTTCTGCGGACTAGCTTGTCTATTTCTTTCCTCATACACAGCAATCGACTTCCTCATCAGCGCTGCAGGTTGTTGTAATTAAGCTTTGCTTATATTTAGAGAGTGATACTTTGGTTGATCTGACAGTTAGCTGAGCCACATTTCTTGAAATTCCTTTGAAAAAACTACTGACATTTCCTGTTATACTCTGTGTACTATGAAACCCATTCCGTGTGTGTTGCTTCCCTTGAAGTAGGGATTGTGACCACTTCTGTTAAGGGGTGATACATCTTCCCTTTTTGCCTTACTTCACTAATTCCAACGATTGTCCAACTTGTATCCTTTCCAGTCTTCCTCCATTTCAATAATGTTGTAGTTTTACTCAATTGATAATTCGATTTTAAACCCGCATCTTTGGCTGGTGACCATTGTAACAATTTACTTTTATTTCAACCAAAATCTGAGTACTGGGTAACTTTAACCCCAGGATGACCATGAAACTTAAGAGGGGCTGTTTATAAATATTGCCAAATAAATTCTGTTGGAAAATAGCATGTCTTTTTAATTTTTCCCTCACAATTGACATTTTTTTTGCGTAACGCAACCCCACTTTCAATAAATTTGATCAAGTAACTAGAGTAACCGCTACTAAACATCTCAACAGAAACATTTTGCGATAACGGAAACTGACGGTAATAGACAAATTAGTAACCATATATTTACGAGAAGAGAAATAAAGAAACCAAAGAGGAAGTATCCTTTTTATAATTGGGTGCCAGAATCACACAACAAATTTTTGGTTGATCAATATGACCGTTACCCCTAGGCCATACGCAAAGGGGCAAAAGGTCACTTTTGCTGAATGTTTGCTAAAAGGTCCCAAAATTTAGAGAACTTTGACAAGAAAGTCCACTTTTTGGTGATGAAGTTGTGAGCAATTCCAAACAAAAAATGACCATTTTCAGGCCTTTGAGTGGGGTTTTGAAAAAAAGAGCTGAAAAGCTGACACATAGCGTAGATAGGTTAAAAAGGTCAAAACAGGCAGAAAAGGCTAAAATGTTTACTCTTTAAAGCATAAAAAGAGCTGAAATCAGCTAAAAAGCTGAACTATCACAGACCTGCATTTTAGGGGGCTAGGTCCAGTTAATCCCGCACCCCTGTCAATAAATCCTCCGTACGGCCCTGGTTATACCTCACAATCACGAACGCTCAGGATCTAACATGGAAAGAGTGGTTTTACCCTTCCTACTCGATGACGGATAGTATTTAACGGTGGGTGACGCGATCGTGGTCCGATTTTCATATGATGTTTGTTCCCTCCTATGGAGCATATCACCAAAAAATCTGATTACAAATTTTGAGTTAAATCGGTCCAGCCTTTTGAATAGTTGAAGCAACAATGTGTACTTAATTGACCTATAGGACAATGTGTGTTAATTAATGTGGTACACCACATTTGGAAACTTTATTTTTCATTCCACCCGGACATTCCACTGGGAAAAAATATTGACTTTTTTATGATACCAAAATCTGCAAGGTTGTCGATCGGGTCATCCACCTCCAATATTGCAATTTCCGAAATATCAGAATAAAAGTATTAATAAATAAATGACTAAAATATTAATTGTGGTAATTAATAAATATGGCTGTTAAGAAGTTCCATTTGCAATCTTGACCAATTCTAAAGCACTTTACTGCTGGAAAACGTGGGTTAGCGCCGCCTATGGAACGTACACATAGTACGTAGTGAGTTCGTTGATTCGCTGCGGCGGCGCTCTGTACGATGTTGTATGCGCCCGGAGCTTTGTATTTTGCTGTTTATTTAAAGTTGGCAGTGGATTGAAATCAAATGCTACAGAAGCGCACTATTTCAGATTTTGAATCTTATATTCAGTACATTTATAGGATTTTTGTATTGTTATGCTCAATAGCCAAATTAAAAAGGCCAATCAGAGATGAAAAGAACATAAAAAATAAATGAATTTACTGAACAAAGATCGTGCGAAACGTTCAGTTTTCACCATTATCATTATGAAGTAGAGTTATTTTAAATTAAGGGAACGTATGTCCCCTTTAAGGGAACCTATGTCTGGGATATGCAGGCAGCTCTTACAGAAACTTATCAGCGATTTCTTTCAACATGTAAACAACCGCGCCCCTTTTTTTCATCAAAGTCCATTTTTTGCACCGTTGTGTTGGAAATGTTTGTAGTAAAGACCCTGAAAGTGGCTAAGCATAACATGCCGTATTTGTCAAGAAACAATGATTTTTTATGCTTTGTTTAGTACTAACTTTTTAAGTTAGGAACAGCCGTAAATGGCATCTTCAAGACCGCTTTGAAATGCTAAAGTGTCTGCTTTTTTACAAACTGTGAGCTGTGATATAAGGTATTAATATGACCTAACACTAGCAACTGAGAAGACAAACTGGGCATTTTTAAAGTTGGGAAAATGACGGAGGTGTGGTTTAAAAGGTGGGTGTGAGTGATGGACAACCTCGTCCCCCACTTTACTCATTCAAAATTGATTTTGTATCAGAAGAATGTTTTCATGATTTTTCTCATACCATGATCAAAAACATCTCCAAATGGTGCTTATACCACATGTAGTAAATACAAACGCCCTATTGTGCGATTTGATTCTATATAATATCTAACGGCGGACCAAAATAGTTCGACCAATAAATATGAGGTCAAGCAATCAGTTTTATATCATAATTGTAATCAGATTGTTTTGGTGATATATTTCCATATGAGGGAAAAACACTATATGAGTAGACCTCGTCGTGTACACCCACCTTTCATTCGTGGAATTAAATAGCTACGCACTCTTATACAAAAACTATTATGATTTATAGTAACGAAGTGCATGCTATATAGTTAATTTCTTTCAACAAAAGTACAATCAACTCCTCAGAACTCGAAGGCATATCCTACCCTCGGGAAGAGTGTTTTTCATTCTTAAAATTAAATGAGCACAAAATATTTTCCAACAATTAATTTCTGAACCTTTTAGTTATATTTCGATATTTATTGCGAGAGGGTAAAGACCATGGAAAGGGCGAGGAGGTTACAAACCACACTTTCGTTAGACAAGTGTTTTACTTTTAAAATGAGAACCCCAGGAAGAGTCTCTCTTATTATGCGTACGGCCCTTGTTACCACTACTCACAATCACAAACAATATACGACTCCGGATATAACAATCCTCAAAAAAAATGTCGTCACTTTGACCGATTGGGAAAAGGTGGACCCCCTCTCCCCCAAATTCAATGGTGATCCGAGTCATTGTTGTCAACAGCTCGCCAGGCCCCAACAATTGATGGATGGGGAGTGGAAGAATGTGGTAAAAGGGAAGCACTCTGAATTTTAAAGAACAATATACAAAATTCGATTCATTTGTGAACATGCAATGGTTCCATATACTGATATATTGCATCAAGTGTCCAAATATTTTTTTGATGATTGTAGCATGAGAAAAGAGTTGTTTTACCCTTTACTCGATGGCGGATGATGCGAATGGGAAAACCCGCCAACATGGTGCAAAATTATAGTTTGAGTTTTGATATCATTGCAAAGTTGAAATTACATGAGGTAATGAGAAAACTATAAACTTTCTTATGATACCAATATCTGCAGGGTGCGACGGGTCATCCACCTCCAATATTCCAATTTCCGAGAATTCAGATAAAAGTATTACTAAATAAATGACTAAAATATTAATTGTGTAATTAAATAAATATGGCTCTTCAGAATGTTGTTCATTTTGCAACCCTTAACATCTACGCATTCTGCTGGAAAACTGGGTTAGCGCCACTATGGAACGTACACATAGTATGTAATGAATTCGTTAATTTTACATTAACGGCGGCTTTTAAGATTAAGCTTTGAAGTGGGAGGCGGCTACAACCACACCTTGTTAGAAAGTTTTAAAAATGAAGATTGGGTCTCGTTTTATGAAGAAAATATATCAAGTTAAACATTTTATATGAATGTAAAGGAATATCAATAGCGGAAGATCACCATTTTTGATACAATTAAGTACATCTTATCCAATGTTGTAATTTCTTGCGTCACTTTCTTACAATATAAATATCTTTAAAAAAAAAAAAAAAAAAAAAAAAAAAAAAAAAAAGTGGGGGGGGGGGAGTTTGCACCACTTCAAAACATAGCAGTAAATATTTTGTTTTAAATACAAAGGATATACTCTTCCAGCACTACGATTGAGTGCATGCAGCAGCACAACGAAAAGTCAGGATATCGATGATATGCCAACGCAGGAAAAAAGTCCCAGTAGTCACTTCAGGGCGATAGTCACTTTTAATAACAATCTTTTCACTGCTATGAAATATCGGGGAAAAATAGTAAAAAACAATTATATCATGTGATGTGGCTTCCACCAATCAAATGACAGGATTATAGGTGGATATGCATAATGGTCGTCTACACACCATCAAAGTCTTAAAGGTGCCTGTCGATTTATGTGTTATTGGTTCTCTACTTGATATGAGAGCCTGGCACTTGACATACACCCCATCACGTTAACAGTGGGAACAAACTTGCGGTTTTGTGGTGACACAATAATGCATGTGACCAAAGACCCTATTCAAATACTGGCTAATATGATGGTGACCACAAAACGGCGGTATTTTGTTTATATCTTGGGCAGGAAATGTATTTGAAGGCTCAAATTTCAGGACGACAATGAGAAAAAATACGGCATTTCATTTGATATAAAATCGATACTACTTCCGGGTATCAGGGTGTCGCAAAGACGATCGGAAACACGCCACCTTCT
>JAMKCH010005732.1:0-42209 GCA_023653785.1 Ophioderma brevispina
CGTGATATTCACCGGGAAAGGTTTTTTCGATCTCAAGTCGGAATTTAGATACGCACGTATAGAAATTACAGAATCGGATAAAAAGTACTGCCTTGTCTTTAATACACGGATTTCAAGCCAACCACTTGCAGGTTATGTTCGCATATCCATGCCAGTAACAAAAATATAAAAATATGAATTTTGATGATTTTTTTCGATGTTTCGGATTAGCAAATCACTGCTAATCCCTTTAATGTTCATCCTCCAGAAAACAAACTTGTGATGAAGTCCCCCCACCACCAACACAATGACACTCATATAAATTGCGAAAAACAATGCACATTCTTGCAAAGCGGCATCATGATTCTTGGGAGGAGAGTTTTCATAATTTCTCATTGAAGCCTGTATTATGATTTTATAAGCGAGTTTTGTGAAATAATGCAAAGTTGTATTTTTTAAACAAGTAAAGGTCAACTTTGAGCATGTCGCTTTATAATGCAAAACGTTTCAAATTCGTCCATTCTCATTAACATTATCGAGGGCGTCCTTCTTTCCTTATCCAGCGATTCATTCGACAGGGTGACGGATGGAGAGTGACGTACCCAAGCTGATATTCCCGCAGTTCACCTTCAATCTAGTTGATAGTAGATTTCAGTTTGAGTGAGACTTCTTGCATATTTCCATAAGGGAGATATTGATACGGGGTTCAATCCCCGGCCATGTTGAGACTAGGCCTTTGTTGTCATTACAAAACATACTGTGTCCATGGTACAAAGTTACTTTACAGAATCGGTTTGCTGGAAACTGATGCATTCAGTTCTACGATGGTCTGTTAATGATAGGACTTATGCCATGGTTGGCCGGGATGTCAAATCCGATTTGTGCTAACCTCTTAAAGAGACATGAGATTTCCAGAAAGAAGCGCCCCCAATTTTTATCGAACCCCGTTTTTTTGCATAATGCTTACCATTGTATTAGATCACACCTGACGTGAATTAGCCGAATACGTCGTCTTTATGTAATAAGATGATGATTTAGTACTTTCTGTCGTGCACGACAGAAAGTCAAAGCATGGTTTTCTATGGGAACGATCGCGATAGCAGGCAAGTTCAAAACAAGGTTTGCGGTTTTCTTTTGTACTTGTTTGTTCAATAAACCTTCGAAACGTTCTCGGTAGGTGGTCTACGACCAATCCAGTGAAAATTGAGAGAAATTTGTATCCTAAAAAAACTCCTCCTGTCACTTTAATACAAAGATGACCAAATAAAAAGTTGTGTTATGTGTGCACTGATATAAGAATGCATTATTTTTCCAATGCTGTGATAAGGAATGATATTTTGCAGTGTCAAAGGTAAGTCATGTTCAAATAACAACTTTTAATGAAATATTGGCTGGTGTTTCATCCTTATACTTCAATTGAGACATCCAAGGTATCTTAGATATGAAACAATGAATTTGAAGTCAACATTTATTTACTACCTATATTACTATATATATTGATGAGTATCGTGTACCTTTTTCTTACCTGTGGCCATAAAATCATTCCTCTTACCCCTCACGGTGAATGGACAGACCTAAAACTTTTAATGAGGTCTCACTTATTTTGAAATCTACTATAGCTAATTCGTGCATGGGATCATCATCAATGCTGGGTCTCGTTGTTAAAAAAGGATATACGTTTTTATTGATATTACCCGCCATGTATTGGCAAATAAAGATCTTTTCATCTTGTTTCGGAAACGGACAGCTGCAGGATTGTGTTAGTCGATTTTCATTAAAATAGCTTCAATTACATGCCCCGTGCTCGCATTAACTCATAGATTTACGTACAGAGGGTTTACCTTTCCCAGGAGAAAATAATTACATTGTGATTATAAGGGATATAAATTTTGCATGCATTGTACGAGACTATTTAACAGGTTTTTACACATCAAATATGAATGTTCTACTCGTTTTGTTTGCAAAGGTACAGCACATTTATATATAATTGATGTCACTTACTATCAATAGTGTGTGTCCACCATGTGCTTGGAAGCATTCAGTGCATCTGCTACGCAGTGGCGTATCTTGGGGGGGGGGGGGGAAAAAAAAAAAAAAAAAAAAAAAAAAAAAAAAAAAAAAAAAAAAAAACCGGGTGACCAAAGGGGGCCCCAAAAAGAAGGAAAAGAGAAAAAAGAAGGAAAGGGAGAAGAAAAGGGAAATGAAAGGGGAAAAAGGAATAGGGAACGAAAGGAAAGGGGAAGGAAAAGAAAAGAAAATTAGAGATGGAATTAGAGGAAAGGGAAATGAAAATGATATAGAAAATCTTATGTCGAAAAGGATGGAACTGTAAGGGAAAGCTGAGAAGCGTCAAAATTAGGGCGAAAATGGGGATAAATTATAAAAGGGAAATCCGAATAAACAATGTGCAACAAAAAAGAGAACCTATAAAAATAGTAAAGGAAAGGGCGCAAAAAAGCGCAATAAGAAAACCAAAATAATAGCGAAACGAAGGGGTGGTGAAATAAATTTAAAAGAAAAGTGAATTAAGACAAACAAAAAGGTGCAGCAAAATGAGAAGAGAAAAGAAAAGAAAAAAAGAGGAGAAAGGAAAGGGGCGCCAAAAAGAAGCAAAGGAAGATGGAAAGAAAAGAGAAATAGGAAAAATAAGGGGCGTCAAAAGTAAAAGCATAAAAGGTTGAGATAAAGTTTAAGGGATTCAAGGGGCGCCAAAATAGCAAAGGAAATTGGAGCTAACGAAAAACAAAGGACGTCAAAAAACAAAAAAACAAAAAAACAAAAGGGGTTGAAAATAGTTTAAAAAATAGACGCAAAGAATAGCAAGGGAAATTGGAGTTTAAGGGGGAATAATAAGGGCGTCAAAACAGAAAAGAAAATGGAAAAAGGTTGAAAAAATAGGAGAGGGGTGCTGAAACTGGCAAGAAAAGGGCGTCAAAATAGAAAAGAAGGAAAGGGGTTGAAAAAGTTTAAGGGGTTCAAAAGGGAAATCTAAAAAAGGAGGAATATAGAGATAAAAAGGGCGTCAAAAACGGAAAGGGTACGAAGAAAGTCAAGAGCTACCATGAAGGAAAAATCAAATTGTATTATTATTATAAGAAAAAAAATCAAATTGAGCCTCATTTGAGATGAGCTAACGCAAAATCAAGGAGAATGCAGCTGCATTCATTCATGAACAACTAAATCAACGTTCGACCACATTCATTATGATCCAAGCCTTTTTCGGCGTTAAGTTGGCGTCTGTTGATTTAATAAAGCTAGTTGTTGGGAAGTTGGAACTGTTATTTTATCACTTGCAGGGGCGTTCCCAGACCATTTTCAATGTGGGGGGGGGGGGGGTTGCCGACAAAACTTTCCATTGCCGACACAATTTCAAAAATTTTCCGTTGGTCAATGACATGTTTTTAATCCTGTATCCTTAAAGTAATCCTAGGTGTAATTTTGGTTCATTTTGAGAGCAGACATTTACGATATGGCCTGGTGTGAAATAATAGGTTCTTTTTGGTTCAGTTATTAGAGTGAAAATAGCTACCGGATCAAAATTATATTAATTCTGGGGAATAACATAACATATCGCGACAGGACCAAATTTATATTTTGGCCAAATTGAGTTGGATCCAAGAAATTAATGCTCTCAAAACTTGCTTTATATTGTGTGAAAGAAAATCCAAAGTTCACACTCTAAGTGGGCTAATTAAAGCAAATCCATATGGTATGGATGGAAGAAAAGCTCAATTCCATGAGTTGGGCTTTCTTTCACTGTAAATATAGCACCATTCTCTTACCTAATAATGTGATTATCTGATACCTGTAGTATTGCTGAATTGCCATCTGATACGTGTTAAATGTTAAAATGGAGATGCCTTTTTAACCAACATTTACGGTACTTAAATATATATATTTTAGTTTCTGTTGCCAACAAAACTGCCCATTTGCCGACACAATTTATAAAAAAAATCCGGCTCGCTGCACTCGCCCGATAAATATAAGTTTACCCGGCGAGCGCAGCAAGCCGGAAAATTTTTGAAATTGTGTCGGCAAATGAACAGGTTTGCCGGTGTAAAGAAATTGAGTGTCCTAGCTACCATAGCAACATGTACGGAATAAACCGTGACCTTGTATACGAGGCCATTTGGGTACAGTGCTGAAACAAACGATGCATATACAGCACTCAATGGCGAACACAATAGACAGATGGGCGGTAGGACACTCAGTCACGCGGGCACGGTAGTTTATGACACCGGCAACACTATTTTTTTACCGTCGGTTAAAAAATCTGATGAGCTGGAGGGGGGGATATCATTACAAAATTGTCAATTACACTGTGTTTTATACATACTGCATATTAGCAATAAGTAATATCAGTAACAAAATATGTTTTTTCATTACAATATTCCACCTACATCTTAATTACCGACAAGTCAACATTTTGCCGACAGAATTCTGTAAATTGGGGTATCACCCCCCCCCGGCACACCCCATCTAGGGACGGCCCTGCCAGTGTTGGCATGGGAAAGCGAAATTGGAAATTATTTGAACTATAATCAGGTTTTCAATTTGTTTCTTTATCTATACAAAACGAACCGTACAGCGCAAATCACCCCGCACAATTGATGCAAAACTCTCCATGTTACGATTTGTATTTCTATTTTTTTACCCTTGTGGAAACGTTTCCCCCTTGTTTCTACATGTTCCACTAGGTTGATTAGGGTAAACTTTTGATTTATTATTATTGGGCAATTTCGCAGTATATTAACACCCAATTTGTTTCTTTTGCAATTTATTTTGGGTCAAATCATAAAAATACTATAATAAGACTATAATTAATCAATTTTGAGGTGATTTCAGTAGGGGTATATTTCATTATGTCTAAGTATTTTTTTTTTATTGCCATTGTGTCACTTCGTGAAATTTGGGAAATTCGTTGTGAATTTCTTGACAAAACTCGGGTTTAAATGATTTAATTGACAGAATTCTTTTTGAGAATACTAATTTCTCATAACTTGCACATGATCGCTGTAGACACCACCACCGTAATGTTTCGAAAGTGTTGTTGACAAACAAGTACAAAGAAAACCGCAAACTTTTGTTTTGAGCTTGCCCGTTATCGTAATCGTCCCTTAATAGAAACCCGTGATTTGATTTTCTGTCGTGCATACTAAATCGTCAGCTTATTACATAAAGACGGCGTATTCGGCTTATTCACTTCAGGTGTTGGTGGGACCTAATACATTGGTATTGGGTAGGCATTCCAAATTGCAAAAAAAACAAAACAACAAAAAACCAGGGTTCGAATAAAATGGGGGCGCTTCTTTCTGGAAATGTCCTCATGTCCCTTTAACGTTTTTGCATTCAAACACAAGTGTTAAGATTGCTTAACGTTAAAAAACGATCAAAACATGAATCAAAAAACACATGGTCATCAAAATTTCAAAACGCTAGTTTCTTTATTGTATGTTTACATGTGTTGTGAAAGCATTGAAAGTTTCAACCGTCTCATTCTAAATATCTCCAAATACCCACCTGTATAAATAGGGCTTTCAAAATTAACGTTTCGCGAGAAGTTCCACACAAAGACATGTGATTGGAAGCATTGAAGAAGGAAGCACATCGACCCACTTGGCTTTTGAACGATATATTTCTGCCGCCCCATAATTGCAATTGTTATTCATATTCTCTCAAGTAGCCCTTCCGAGGATAATCCTAATCTGATTTTCTCGCTCGAGAAATTTCGTACTTCGGGAATCAGCGAATCAGCACGCGATGAATGCTGCGAAGTAAATACTCAAACATTACATGGAAACCGATCAACACGAACGGGGGTTCTTGGATTTTGGTCGGGAACCCACACTCTAAATTTCTTAGATTAAAACAGAGGACAAATCTAAATTTTGATCAAAATCTTTAATCTATTAGATTTATATTTCAATGTATTTTGATTTAAATTTTAATCTAAACTTTAGATTTGTCCCTGATAGTAATCAAATTAGATTAGTTTTTAATTTAAGAAATTTAGAGAGCATGCTCGTTCCGAAAAAAGAGGGATTAGCTGCAAATGCGGGACTACCGCTAGGGGTATCAAATTCACAATAATCAAGTTCTAGTCCCGCTACGGGTACAAATTCAGTTGTGATAGGAAAAATTAACCTAACATATCAGCAAAATAACCCTAAGTGTGTATTTGTTCTTGCAGTAGAACAAGTGTCATTTTTCTTGTATATTGGCTATATCAAATGTGTATCTTTTTCATGTATTGAGAACAGGTCCCGCAAGGGGTATAATCTCACTGCAAATTATCTTCAATCTTCAATCAAATTTTATTTGTTCATCATAGAATACAGCAAAAACAATATGATAAATAATTATGTAAATAATGCAGTACAGTGAAAAATTAATTGTTACAATATTAATCAAAATATCTTGCATACAAGTAAAGATGTTTATAATACATTATAAGTGGAATTTTAAAAGAGAGTATATAACTGGGAAAATACTAGAGGAAAATATATTTAAAATAGCACAGTAAGGATGTCATATTACAGCTGTACCGATAGGTGTATATTTTCACTGAAAACTAGTATAATTTCACCAAAGCTGGTCCCATTAGAGGTCGGGTATATTTTAACTGAAAATTGGTCCCGTTAGGGATCACTTTCAGAACCCCTGGAACGAGCATTGGTGCCCAACGAAAATCCAAGACGCCCCCCCCCCCCGGGTCATACGTTCAAATTTAGTCAAACTTTCATCCTTTATTTCTCACACTGGACAGTCTTGGGCACTAAAGCTGAACGCATAACGATGTATATACAAACACTGCGCATTTAACGAAAACAGTGACAAATACATACCGCAGAGAGCCGGAACATGTTGTAATATGCAATATACTTTTACACTTTTACGTGTTCGTAAAAAAAAATAAAAAAAACTCTCCAGTAATGATTGCTCGCCAATCATCGATTGCGGCAGAGTGATTACGATCAAAGGGTCGCTGTTGAATCCCTTCCTTTTGTGCGGGTGAATGGATAAACAGATTAAAATCGGATGGTGGAAGTCGGTGTGCTTCCTTCTTATCTCTTTCTTCCATGCTATGAGTTACAATATGCTCATCCACCAAGGACATAGTTCAGTAGGTTGTACTTGTACATACATTGACATGAATTGATCTTGTGTGATCTGGGTATCATATATCATAACCCAAAACCAGGGGGTGTATTTTCTAAATACAAATGAAAGCTACTAAACTGTGCCAAGGGAATTGGGATTTTACTAGCTCATAGTCTGTGTCTTCATATATGTGATCCTTTTTGTTTTCTTAAATTAGGCGATCGCAAATGCACTCAAAATCACTTATCGCAATCCATTAATGTAGATGTTGTACGGTTCGGGAAGCTAGTCTTATTTGATGGATTTTTTTTATATTCAACGTACGGTTATTCATTCTGGGCCAATGGGCACATTTTTTTCAAAATCCAGGTTATTCGCGTTCTGAGAGTACCTTGCCTAGAGCCAGAAAACATTTTAATCCCAAGCAAACCTTTCAGGGCAGTAATTAAAATGCAGGTACTAAGTGATTGATAACCCTTTAATCATTGTGTGAACGGTAAATAGTACAACACTATAGTCTTCTAAGCTCACAACCATTAGTAATGTCCATATCTGTTGTTATTATGGGTGCAATTTACCCAAAAGGAAGTTTGTGATGTAACATACACGATATTCCTTCAAAGAGGAGGAAAATTTTCTGATTGAATTGTATTCAGGTCCATTTTGGTCTACTTAAAATAAGTAGTCCATGTCGAAAATGTTTGCTTTGATGCCAAATAAAATCCAAATCATTTTGGGTTAACTTATTAAATATTTTTATGGCTGCTTTAAATTGAAATATAGAAAATACAATGAGCTCTATACCGATATTTTATTCATTTCGAGTAAATGAAAACAAACTGCTCCTTTCTATTGAAGGCACAACCGGCATATATCGTCACCGAGCATACGAGTATATTTACATAGGTAGAGATGCGGCAAGATGTACACTTATCATACTTAACTTAATGACATTTCAGTTTGGAGGGGAAAGGCTTTTGCCCGCAAACCGTAAATCATCAGAACCACGGATTTCGGATTGCTTGGAGAAGCGTGATTAAGTAGAGGCAATCAAGCACGCATGCCAAGTGCAAGATCTGGTGTTTCTATTCATACTTCTAAAAATAAATCCCCTTTACCCGTCAGTTGTATCGGTAATTAGTTGTGCAGACTAACAGAAGATGGCAAAAGAACCTACGATTTTAAAACAAGCGGCGGCTTATTCTAGAAACGACGGCGACTAATATTGAAATTTGTGATAAAGCAATCTTTTCTGGTTTCTGTATCACTCTCAGAAGTATTTCTCTTGTGCTGCTGCTGCTCAGACTGAGAAAAACTTCGATTGCTCTCTGTTTGAATTGAGAAGTACCGAAGCAAAACGGGTTTCATTTCATGGCAACGGCGTGATAAGCATCGTTTCAACTTCTAGCCATTTTCAGAACTGTTCTGGAGGTTCAGCTTTGATAAAAAATAATATTTTGACGGCGTCATTTGTGGTATTACACGCGGCCCCGGTTCAGAACACTCAGTTGAATAAATCCTGACACCACCACAAGCCATTACCAATGACTTGTGGATACGCTTAGAAGAAAATGCAGGAAGTGGGAAAGATAGATACATCTGTCGTCCTGTATGTGACAATTTGACGGACAATTAAGAAACGCAGCTAACAGCCTTTTTGATTTACTGGATTTGTACAATTTCATAGTCTTCTCGTGACCATTTGCTATCCATGTGAGTAAATGGACATCCCTGGGAAGTGTTTCTTTACTAGTGTTAATATACATCATCTTTGAGCAATCGCAAGTGCAACGTAGAACGTATCAGCACTGTCCAGGTGTACTGCTACTATAGATCTTGCAATACTGGCCAACTTGAAGCCAACTTGCAGAAATTTCGATCGTATCTAAATCACAACTAACATTGTAAATAGGATTTGTCACGCCATTCATCATCGGCAATTATCAAATTTACGTTCTTGTGATTAGTTTTGAGGCTTGTTACAGAAAATGATGTCTTCAACATCGGGAGTTGAATTTCAAGGGATGCAATAAGACAGTTGTTCTTAATCCATTTAAAATGATTTTTAATCCAGTGTTGGTTCCACTCACACCAACACTGCAATACAGGATATTACCATTGCAAGCATACAGTATAGTGGTATGATTTTTTTTCTGGATACAACCAGCAGATAATTATGATGAACGTATTGGATAAGTACCCCTGAACTTGTAATCTGTTTTGCCTGAACTAGGAAGAGGAAAGGTCATGGAGTTGAAGCACGTGCTGCTGGTGGACTTCGCGAAATTCAGAAAATGACCATTACAATTATGTTACATGTAATCGTATATTGAATCAGTGACAAAATAATTACTTACTAATAATTAAAATTAGAGACTGAACACCTAGCTCAGTTCAAATTCATTACGTCAATGTATCCTTCACGTTATAAGCAGGGGAGACAAAATATTGTGTGCATTGTGCTCTTCTTTTTTAATTTTTGTAACTTTACAGTTAAATGAAAATAATGACGCTGGACCATATTAAGTAAATATTTGGCTAACAGACGTGCATGATTTCGTTTCTCCTTTACTCTGTAACTCAATGCTAGCTATTACGAGCAAGATCAAAACCTCATGTGTCAACACATCAAATTATGTTAGAGGCCGCGTGGTAACATCTGATATATTAAAGAGGCATTTTGAGATCTAGTGGTGATCATAACCTCTTGTCTGTTGCCCCTAGTTCTATAGATGACAACAAAATACACGCATGCTAAAAATTCCAATTGATCCTGACACTTATATTCCACTACCCATAGGTAACGTTTTAAGATATTAGTCCGGATCCGGACATTTAATACAAAACCCGCTCTAGTTTCATTGGGAGTGCAAAGATCGCTGCCTTATTCGTTTGGGTTTTTTTAGTTTACGGTAAGTTATGTGTACAGGCAAAAACCTGGCTATGTCCAAAAAATCAAGGTCGCTCCTCCAACGTAATATCTGAATATTCCTTTAAACAAATAGGTATTTTTAAATTTATTATCAACGTAATGAGAAAGGCAACTTAGCGCAAGAAGTCTGATGAGATATTTATTTGTGACCGCAAATCATGAAGACGTATTATCCAGACGAATTTCACATATTTATTTTGCTATCGGGAATGCGTCAGCGCAGAACGTTCACACCTAAACCCGACAGATAATATATTCGTAGTGTAAAATATCGTGAACTCTAATTGATCTTTTACTTGCTGAAGCCTGCTGATAAGATAAGATATAGTTTTCCCTTCCCTCGAGAACTGTCATCACTGTAGTATTATTATGCGAGTGTTCTGAAGTTAAACTATGATAGAAACTACTATTACGATTTTCATTGGTATTGCTATGGCGTCTGAAAAGGCAAGCAGTCGCGACTGCTTACGAAAGATTCATCTACTTACAATGTATTTAGTACTGATATCACGACTAATATTTCATTTTGAATACACAGAAGCGTTAATACAAATGGAATACGACGTTTGTGATACACCAAATATTCAACTGGGAAGCGAGAGGGGTGTTGTGTTATTTTCTAGTCAACCCCGTCTACTATGTAATATCACATTGACTTCGCCAATAGGATCAATGATTAGTGTGTATCTAATTAATACATCCATATCACATTTATATAATGAATACATTTATATAGAACTCGAGGACACGTGTGCAGAAAAAATCGCTCTAATCAATCACTCACATTCTTGTCAAACTTGGCTTTTTAATAACAATTTCGTTCTTCATGTTTTGACAGAAGATAAGTTACGTCTAGAAATACAAACCAGCGTGACACCTGTGCTGAATTTTAAAAGGTGTAAACATTCTGCATTGTGTCCCATAGCAAATCGTTGTATTGAATTGGAGGAAAGTGCTATCGAATTGTGCAATTTAGAAATGTTCTCTTCTACCGTGCGATGCTTTCTTTCCAAACACAAAAATGCAGTAGCGTGTGATTTTGTATGTCCTCAAAATTGCTCTTGCAGCATTGGATACCAAACTGTAGAAACAGTCTGCAAAAACAGCTTCAACTCGGATTTGATTGTGTATCCTTATAATGTAACACGCCTTGACTGGGGTAACAGAGGAATTTCAACTATAAGAGCGGCGACATTCTTCGGGATGGAATCATTGATATATTTTTACCTAGGTTGGAATCGTCTCCGAAACCTAAATGTCGGGTGTTTCACAGGTTTGTCAAACTTAAAAGTCCTGGATCTTACCGCATCCAATATAGCTATCCTGTCCTCTGGAATATTTCACGAATTGGGTCAATTGAAATACTTGAGCTTGAGCAGAAGTAATATAAGAGATTTAAAAGCCGGATCTTTTTCTAACTTGAGGAGTTTAATAACTCTAGATTTGAGCCGAAATGAAATATCAGCTCTAAAATACGGTTTGTTTGACGATCTTTGGTCTTTGCAACGTTTGTTCCTACATAGCAACGTCATACGTTCCATAAGGAATGGCGACTTGAAGGGCCTGCAAAACCTGCACACTCTTCACTTAGGAAATAACTTTCTAACTCGTCTTGAACCTGGAGCTTTCTCGAGTTTAATGTCATTGCAAGTGCTCTCTCTACAGAATAACTCGCTGGTCAATTACCTTGAAAATCTTCAAAAGCTGACAAACTTAACGGAAATATATTTAGCGGAGAACCGCGTCGAAAATATTAAAACTGGGACATTTATAAGTATGGAAAATCTATATAGCATGTCTTTTCATTCTAGCCACGTTACGACAATTGAAGAGGATGCATTTGTTGGCCTCGAAAAGTTGAAATATTTATTCATGGATAGAAATCAGCTGAAATATATCCATGAGAAATCATTTTCTGGTCTACATGAGTTAACCATCTTATTCTTAAACAGAAGCAAAATCAGCCATCTTCCTCCAGATTTATGCCGAGATCTCGTTAATTTACATGTTATGACTCTACAGGATAATATCATCAATGAATTGCCTCGTGGTGTGTTTTCTGGTTGCCAAAGTCTGGAGACAATTGACCTTCGGAATAATCCACTGAAGTGGATTGGCCATGACGTTTTTAGAGGACTTCCCAATAGAACTAAAGTTCTGGTAAACGAACATGCAACTTGTTGCTTCATTTCGTCGAAGAGTTCCTGCTTCCCATCGAACCCTCGACCGGCTTTCCTTACCTGCCAGCGTCTACTCTCACGGAAAATTCTTCAAATATTTATGTGGATTCTTGGTATTACAGCAATCGCGGCGAATGTCTTTGTCTTATTCTGGCGCAAAACTAATCTTGGATATCACAGCAATAAAGTTCAGTCCATGCTGATTGCTAACCTATCAGCCTCCGATTTATTGATGGGCATTTACATGCTCATCATTACCTCAGCAGACATCTACTTCTCTGAGAGTTTCCCGTCGCACGCAGAAAAGTGGCGGAAAAGTCATATATGTGAATTCGCAGGTGCACTAGCGCTATTATCAAGTGAAGTATCTGTACTCTTTGTGACACTCATAAGTGTAGACAGGTTCTTGGGGGTAACAAAACCTCTTCTCAATTCTAGATTGAGCACAAAACGAATGAAGCAAATAGCTTCAATTATCTGGACTTTTTCGATTTCTCTGTGTATAATATCCATCGTTATTTCAGAAATATCGTCTCAAATGTATGAATTGTCTGAAGTGTGCATAGCATTGCCAATGACGCGAAGAACGATTGTAAATAACACCCACGTGTTAGTGTTGATGAGTAGCAACCACACAAACACACTTAAGATGGAATTATCTACCACTAAAGGGACTGAAGCAAGCATGTATTTTTCCATCGCTGTTTACATCTGCATTAATTTCATATGCTGCCTGATTGTAGTTTATTGCTACGTGCAAATATTCGTGACCTTTAAGCGAACAAGCTCGCGGACCAGCAGACCACGTCAAGTGGAAGAAGAATACAAAATGGCTACCAAAATGGCAATCATCGTCTTCACAGATTTGTGTTGTTGGATGCCAATCATCACTATTTCAACATTAGTCCAGGGTGGTGTGATCGCTATTTCGCCAGTGTTGTATGCTTGGATCGTAACATTTGTTCTACCCATCAACTCGTCTGTAAATCCATTTATTTACACAATAGTCTCAGCGTTCAATGCAAACACTAAACATATTCGAGAAAGTGGTATGAATCTACAAAGGTCAATGCGATATTCGTCATATTTCAAGACGCGGACTGCACAAGTTCCGTCTGAAACTGTAACAAATTAGACACTTTTAAAAATACTACGCCAAACATACATTGATTATTAAAACGTCTAAGAACTGTTGAACCTTTTTTTTTTTAAATGCGACTTTTTTAAGGAAGTGTATTACGTTATCCACAATTTTCGGCAACCAAAAATGTTGATCAAGAGGAGCTCACTTTCCGACCACAAAAAATATAAACATTCAATTAAATACATCTTAGTCAATGGGAAATGTGAAGAATGGTAAAATGTTTTACTACGTTTATGTGTATTATGTTATCGTATGGTTATAAAGATCATCAACTATAATTAAGTTTTGTAATGATTGGTGTGAATTACATGTTATGAAACTAAATTTCGCGTTCTCGTCTCGCGCTCGCTATATTCAAAGAATATATTGCCGCTCCATACCTGGTTTCCAATTTGAACTTCATCACTTTTCAATTGAGGTCAATTTTACATTTTAAGAGCATTTTAGCCTATTTCTCAAAACTTGACCTCACCACCTTTTGACCTTGCACATGACCTTTGTCCTCAATCAACATACAGGGATCCCATGGTGGCACTAGACACAAGTTATGGTTCCAATTGAACTTGTTTTGACTTAAGTTAGTCAAACTATGTCTTACAGGACTAATTCATTTCACAGCAAACTTGTATCATGTGCTTTATCCAAATAGGTGCGAAGGGTATAATGTAATTATTCTCAATACAGTATGCGTATGGAGATGTGTGAAAGTTCTGATCTCACTGACTGACAAAACAACCAAGACTATAAAATGACTGGTTTAGGTCACTTTATGTACAATATCACAAAAAGTCGTACGTGTACACTTAAAGTGGACAGGTCTTTCCTACTTTCCGCCGTCGGTGGACAAGGGGAGAGGGTTCCACTGACCACCCCCTGGAAACCACTTAGGAATTTTTGCATGGAATTTATACCACACATGCAGATCATAAGATAATCACAATTAAGCAATAAAAGTAGAATTCCACAAAGAAACCTAAAAAATTGGAGTAAAACAATATTTTCAAATTCGGAAAAAAGGGAACACAAATTCATACGGTTTCATTTCCACAAAATATATAATGTTCAATAAACAATTTGTTAATTGTGTTTTTAAACGTCCGGTCTACCTATACTGAACACAAATGAGTCATTTTTAATATGTCATATTTTGGCAGGTGGCATTGTCTGCCGTGTAACTTTCCCATTGGAATATAATGAACCTACTGAACGGTAGTTGTTACTCGGAGTTCACACTTAATTTAATATCAATATATATATATTATATGCATATATAAGAGAGAGAGAGAGAGAGAGAGAGATTACAATAAGTACAGCAATTGCTAATGCACTAACCCTGGTTTCACGCTACCATGTAGCTATCATCAGGTGGATTGATGTTATGAGTTATCACACACCACTATTTCTTTTAACACGATGTGTGGTTTGTTTGCCATGACGACATTTGCTAACGAGCTCAGTTCTTTTGTTGAGGCTAATTCTTGCCATGAGTGATTGCCAGCTTCTCATGCAATCAAAGATTGACAGTTCCTGATTTCCTCTTTATGTGTTGATTGGTGTAATATTACCCATGTAATGTCAAACTTCTGTGTTTTTCTCTTTCATTCCCAAAACGTATATTTTGACAACTCTGATTCTTTCTGGTATTTCTTTGTCTAAAAGATTTCGTTATGGTATTATACCTGTCCTTAAATCTACCCCCTGACAAACCAAAGTAAACGTTGTAACAACGGATGCTCTCGACAAGCATTTGCCGTAAAGAGGGCAATGCCTTATTTCTGCCACAATTACACGGTTTTTTGGCGGCGTCCAGTTTTCGTTTTCTTTCTAAGCCGTGAGTTGTGCGATTTTATATGTTACCCAGGTTACGAATACAGTGAGCTGACTTGAGATTATTCGGTTAAACAGTCTTGTGTTTAATTTGCTCCCTATGTGTTGACTTAATTTAGGATAAATTATTATGTTGCTCTTCTTCAAAGCCGGGAAGTATGAGCACTTTGGCATTGCCGTTGATAATATGCGAATAGTGAATATATGTATGCATAGATATATATATATAGGAGTATAGTTAGGATCATATATATATATTATATATATAGATATATATATGATATATATAAGGATATATTATATATATATATTATATATTATATATCTATATATATATAGATAGTGAGAGAGAAATGAAAGTCTGATGAGGGACGATTTCTTTCTCCAAACGATTAATTTTATTCACTTCACGACTATAGTTTCGCCTTTCGGCTCTCACGACTATAGTTCGGCGAAACTATTAGTCGTGAAGAGCCGCAGAAAGGCGAAACTATTAGTCGTGAAGAGCGAAAAAGGAGAAACTATAGTCGTGAAGTGAATGAAATATTAAATCGTTTGGAGAAAGAAATCGTCCCTCAGACTCAAATTATTTCTAACTATTACTGACAGGACCGTGTTGACTTATATTGACTTTATTTTTACGTATATTATATATATAATATTTCGATAATATTAGTCGTTAGGGGGACTCATGTATAATTCATTAGTTTATAATAGCTTTATAGTTATTTAAATTAATTAATATTCATATGCCTTTGTTAGTCTAGAGGATTATCCTTCATTGCCATAAATTAATATTCAATCTGGACTGAATATAACGCAATACAAAGGGGAGGCGTTAGGGGGAAGGTGATATTTCCCACTAACGCCGTAATGAGTGAATATGTAAAAAGATCGCTCGCCCTAAGCCAGGAGTAGCGTATATAACCATAGAGATATATTATATATATATATATTATATATATAATAGTGACGGATGTTAAACAAAATACGGAATTTTTGTTTCTGAGAAAATCGCATTTGAAAAATCCGCGACCTCTGAGGGCAGTACACATCTCCACATAACGATTCAAAACCACCACCCAAATCCGATTAGAAACGAAATAACAACTGGAAATTTATTTAGCTAATATTCATGAATTCTTACTGATAAAATGGATGTAATAAATTGGAATAGTCAACATCATACATATCCGTCACACCATAAAATACGCAAATCGGCAATTATGTTCTGACATAGTACGAGGTGAATTTTCCTATACGTTATTCAGCATCCTCATTATGGAAAAAGCGATCGGCGTTTTCTGAACATCGTCAAACCAAAATCCGTCATCGCGAATCTACTCAATTGTTTATTAACATAATGACGGATGTGAGTGATTTGGCCGCGATTCACGGCTTTGAAATGTAAAATTAATATATACTTCTACTAATATCGATATTTAGAATTAATACATACGTTGCTTGTCTCAGGTATAACTTTAAGATGAGACTATTTCTAAACAAATGCATTTAAAAGCTTGGTGGGAAATCAATTATACACTTCTTTGCAGAGGGGTCAACATCGTCCACTATGTAAACACCAAAGTTGCTGTTATGCAAACATACGTCAAATTGAAAATTTAATTAGATTCTACTTAATGAAGTGCTTGCACGGTTCTGCACTTGGCATGTTTGAAATTTTGGTATAGTACTATTTCCCTTAATTCGTAAAAATGATAAAATTCAACATCCGTCACTATGTAATACACCCGACGATAGATTCTATGTAGTTACTAAAAAAAATCAGTAAAGATTTTTTTCGGAAAGCGGTTTCCGGGGGGGGCTAACGGATGAAATACCCCTTGGGTAACTTAAAGGCAACGAGGAGATGTCAAGTCGTCAGATTTTCTGTGATATGTGGTGATTTCATATAGATAGACGCGCAATATATTCCCTACCTTTATTTGGCTATAGAAATAGCCGCTTAAATGGAAAATAAGGTGATGTTGTATAGCTCATATTTCACTAGAAAACCGAGGCTGAATTTCGTATTTGGATTCCTATGGAAATAGGAAAATTACACAATTTGGGACAAAGAAACAGTTCTGCATAATAATCCTTTCAGGTGGGGATAATTTTTGATGGAAAGCTTAAAACCAGTGCAAAAATCAGAATTTGTCACATTTTTTTAGGGACACCTGTTATTGAAATCTATTGTTTAACACCTTAAAGTGTTAAACATCTGAAAAGAGACGTCAATCGATACGTTATGTGGAGATACAAGACTTGGGTCATCATAGAATCTCTACGCCTCTTGACAGCAACCTCACCAAATGTTTACTGCTCACGCATCATCTAACGCATAGAGGGTGGATATGCCCAACAGTGGCTTATGGAGTCGGGAAAGACCAATAATTAGGACCATCCAAGAAAAGCAAGTAAGATGAATTGCTTATGTACTTCGCCTCCCACAGGATGAACCGCTCAACATCTATGGCCGATAACAACCTACCCAAGGCCACCGTAAGGAAGCTCAATAAGGGCTGCTTTATCCAGCATACATGGCCAAGCTCTTCTGCAATGATATCTCACTTTCACCGAGATCGGAAAGATGGCCCGCAGAACACGTTGAGAAAACTTTGGTGTCTGACTGCTTTGCAGCAGACTCATATATAGATATAACGGGTGTATCAAAATGAAATGAATTGGGGGAATCAAATTAAAAAGTACGAGGTATTTAACATGCTGTAGTGTTGAGTAAACCAACATCTTTTACTTATATAGTGCAAAATCATTGAAATGTGACAATTATTAAGGACTCACTCTAATTACTTTTCTACAACATGCGAGCTAAAATGCAGTTGCGCAAAGTCAGTGAAAATGAAAAGTTTGAATCCAATTCGTTTCAATACTTAAGGTTATTCAACCTCACTCCTCGACATCTCCGACATTTCTCTGGATGCAATTTTCTACTCTTGTGATCACGGCATTAACAAATAACAGCGCATCCGACAAGGGCTCTGTCCTAAAAAAAAAAAAAAAAAAAATAGTTTCTGTGACAGACCACATAAAATCTGGTTATAAATTACTTGCAGAATCTTTCCTGATCTAAATTGGTCACAAAATGCAGCTGGTAGCATTAGCTTATTATGCTTGATAAGAAAGTTAGTTACAGCAAAAAAAAAAAAAAAAATTCCCATGCAAAGTATAGGTGCTTTTGCCTGCCAGTTTCTCTCTTACACCAACAGGGGGCGCCATAAACATAAACAAATGTCACATCATCTATAGGGACTCTACATGAACACTTTATGCTTAATTCAAGACAAACTTAACCCATCAACTATGTTTTACTTTTTAAAACCGTTGATCATACCTATAAGCATTATTTCAAATTGTTTGTATCAAATTTGCATGGGAAAATGTTTTTTGGAAAGCGAACATTGCAAGGGTTCCGCGCTTCGCGCGGGAGGGGGAACCATATGGACCTGCAGGACCACATGGGCCTGGAGCATAATTTCGGGCCAAAATCTCATAGAAGCCAGGACTGCATGTCGTAAAACCGTACGCTCTGTATATAGCTATACTGTGCTTACACGGACACTCATTAGCCCGCCGCACCACTTTCAATTTGCTTCCGCCGGCCCTGCACGGTTGAGAAAACTTTGGTGTCTGACTGCTTTGCAGCAGACTCATATATAGATATAACGGGTGTATCAAAATGAAATGAATTGGGGGAATCAAATTAAAAAGTACGAGGTATTTAACATGCTGTAGTGTTGAGTAAACCAACATCTTTTACTTATATAGTGCAAAATCATTGAAATGTGACAATTATTAAGGACTCACTCTAATTACTTTTCTACAACATGCGAGCTAAAATGCAGTTGCGCAAAGTCAGTGAAAATGAAAAGTTTGAATCCAATTCGTTTCAATACTTACGGTTATTCAACCTCACTCCTCGACATCTCCGACATTTCTCTGGATGCAATTTTCTACTCTTGTGATCACGGCATTAACAAATAACAGCGCATCCGACAAGGGCTCTGTCCTGTCTGAGTGTGTTAACTCCTTCGGTAATCGCTCCATCACGATTATCTGGAGGACTTACAAATACCTTTGATTTTTAAAATGACTCCAAAAGAAAAATCTCAAGAGGTGTAATGTCAGGAGACCTGGCCTTGGGGTCAATCCACCTGGTGGTTCAATGCAATTACACTATTCCTGGACAGTTCTGCAAGACATTTTGTTACAGTTCTCCTCCTGTGCGAAGGGGCACCATCCTGTGCCCGCCAATTATGCTGAAACAATTTCTCTGCATGCGAAAATGGGCATGATTGGGGAGGTTCTGTTCAATGAATGGAACATTGTCATCGTTAATCATCTAGAGGTATTTATCGCCATTGATATTGCCTCTGAAAAAGATTGGTTCAATGATCGTTCCTGTGCCAGTAAAACCAACCCAAAATAGCCAATTTTCTTCTGTCATCATTCTGCTGAGGAGGTTGCTCTCTTGGTGCATACTCTCGTACATTGTGAGTACAGAGGTGGTTAAAGCACAAGCAGCTTCTTCTCCAATGATAAGGTTTTCCAGGAAATGTGAGGTCAGCTGAGCCGCTGCCAGAAATCATGTAGCCGTCGCATTGACAGTCTTGGGCTTCAATTTATGCATTCTTATGATAGGGTGGAATTGTAAGTTTAAACATCTTGTTGAAAGAGACAGATGGAATTCCCAATTAAATTCGAAGACAGCCAACTCTTCGACCTCTAGCCTGTTCTGCTTGCAGGTGGTCACTGACTGCTTGGCAGCAGAACTTCCAGTTCGGGGATGACCACAACATCCTTGTTCAGATATTTGGACTTGTTCTGAGATAGGCACCATGACGGTTGGGGGTATGTTTGGGTATTGCTGACGGAATCTCCGAATCACATCCTGCTACTAGCACGGTGATAGTACTCTGTAACAACAAAAAGTCCTTTGCCAAGGGGTGAACTGTATCCATGTTGCTGTTCCAATAACATTTGTGAAGTAAAAACAGATCTTATAAGGAACAGTGGCACAGATTTCATCCATGATCTTGTGTAATGTGCTGCTATAATACAATTTGGATGTTGGAAGCACATGAAACTTTTTTCTTGGGGCACAATAGCTAAGCCCATAAATTGAACCGATACAATCTTCGCACAACTGCATTTTCACTTGTCTTACAAAAACAGGCAGTGTCTTTGATGATCGTCACAAGACATAGGTTAAGTAAAAAACAATTGTTTTGTTAATCATATAACTGAGGCCTGATTACCTTTCCAATGTTGACTGAAACATAATGCACTACCTTTCATGAGAAATGGAATGCCCCAAAATACCAAATACGAAATCGTACCAGCCATTGACCCCAGGTCATTCCCAGCATCCCTACAATCTTCCTCACTTTCCATTTTGGCCCCACAAAAATACGGACGTGCAAATATCATGATGTGGGGTGGGCACGGAGAGGGAAGTCAACATTGGGAGGTAATCAGGCCTCAGTTATATCAGAGAAGATGTTATATGATTTACAAAAACATAATTGTTTTTTACTACATCATTCCACTAAGCTGATTACATTTACACCAATGTTGACTGAAATCAAGTTGAATATTTTCAATCAACACCAGATTAGCACCTGACTATTCGGAGGTCGGAGCATGATATTTCAGAAAGGACGCTGGGAGCCAGACGATAGCCAGTAGCATGATTATTAATTCCAAAACATACACAAGAAGGAATCGTAGATTCCTCACTCAGAGTACGATAACTACCTTACTATGGAAAATACTGCAGGGGTGATTAATTGATTGATTGTTAATGTTGTGTATAAATGTTTTGGACGCTGTTTTTAAAAATGTATAAATCTCAAGCCCCGCTATAGTAGGCCCAAAACACTGATACCAGAAAAAATGGCTCGGGCAAAGCCGATTTTTTAAAACTATAGCGATGGAATCGAAATGCATATCCACCCAGCCAACGCTAGATAAAAGACGTAGGCTAAGGGGGAAACGCGACTTACAAAACACCCCACAAACAAAAACGTTCGAGAGAATCTGTCAGAGAATAAGCGGGCGATAAACGCCAATTTCGACTGCGGAGGTCACGAAACGGATAAATCAGAGAGGGACGCGGACCATGCGTTGAAATGAAAACACTGAAGGTTGATGTTAATATCGGAAACACTCCCTGCCAGAAGCTCCGTGGATGGAGACAAAGCTTTCCCAGAACGGTATAAACATACCCCTTCAGAAGAAGACGTGTGAACCATCACGATTGTGATGGACACCTGACATAAGAACCTTGTGGGAATAACAGACAGTAACCGAAAACTGCCCGAACAGTGGAAGACTCGGGACCACTATCAAAGCATTTGAAAGAGAGCCCGCCACCTGAAACAAGCAGCATGCAAAGTTGCATCTCCAGCTCGTACCACGGACGAAAGACCGAGGTTGTCACAGAAACCACCACGGTCAAAATCCCAAGAAAGGTGGAAAAGAGCGAGTAAGCTCACTGAGAGAAAACCCTGAACGCGGTAAGGAGATACCGCTAAAAGGGTCGAGCAGTAAAATAACAGAAGAAGAACCGATGGAGTTGCGCTCCGACCACACAAAGGAAACATATCTTGGACGGACTGGCAGACTAGGTGGGCGAATACCAATAGGCAAAAGGGACAAGTAGTTGGACCAAGGGGCGCTGCGAGTACGGACCTGGACACGGCTACCCCAATCGCTCCCGATACTAAGAAGATCGGAAAAAAAAAGGGGAGCATAAGTATCAAGAAAACTCGACAAGACCATCGAGAGGTCGGCCAACTCCGAAATCACCCAGCCCTCAAGGGCGGGGCGACACGGAATGGGCTGGGGTCTGGTTTGAGAAACGAACAGAGGGAATTGAGGGATGGAGTCCCCCAAGAAAACCTGAACGTGGAGGTGGTCCAGCATAAGAGAGATGATGGACCATCAGAACAAGACCACCGACGACTCGAAGAAATTGGGGAACATAGCACAACCCCAAAACGAGTCTATAATAATAATAATAATAAAATATTTATTTGAATTACCGCCAAAAATACAGAAACAGAAATATGATAAAAATAATTATATAATACATACAGAATTGACAAAGCAAAAGCAAGTAATTAGGAAGAGGGGAAAAAAAAAAAAAATGGGGGGTTGTCTAAAAAACCCGATCACAAAGGTGCTCTCATCTCCAAAGAGAAAACAAGATACATGCACAACAAGCAAGATTGCTTAATAGGAACCAAAAGAATAGGCAAGGCAAATGTATGCCCCAATGAAAACAAAAATCAGTCAATGTTAAACTGATTGAAAAAAATTAACCTTGTCATATCCAAAGTGGTTTCCAAATGCACATAAAAATTTACAAAAACACTACATTTTTAACAATATTTATTAAGTAAACTTAAAAGTGTGATTTACAGCCTGCTTTAAAGTTATAAAGGACATATTGACAGCACGCAAATCAGATGGGATGTCATTCCAAAGACGTTGGAGTGGAAATAAACATAGAATTGAAAAGAGGAAGTTCTGCCAGATTGGTGCAAAAGCCTGTCCTCTGCAAACAGCGATGGTTGAATCAAGAATTAAAAGAAGTAGGGATCAAATCATGTAAGGATCTTAAAAACCCAGAACAAGCTTTGGATTTTGAAAGAGCTTCGAGCCTGGGACTAGATTCAATCAAGAACGTCGGCTCAAGTAGGTGGACGAGCATCCGACTTTGGTGATTGCTTATAGAATAAAGTCCTTGTAATTTCTGTTGCATTTCTCTAACCTATCAAATGATTCCTTTGATGAGGTGCCCAAACACAAGCACAGTAAATAATATGGGGCAAGATGAGCGCTTTGTAGAGGCTTATCATGCATTAGGAAGACATATTTCTGGCCATCGATGATGAAGCCAGGACAGTTTTGAAACCTACTTGAAACTTGCGCTATATGAGAGTCAAAGGAAAGATCCCTACTGAAAGAGTAACACAGTTAATTTGAAATTGTTAACTTCAGCACGTATACTCTCACCCATGTAAAGTCACAATAATCAGGAGACTTAGATCTAGTATGTGCATAACGGAAGCATTAGAAAGATTGAGAGGGGCAACTTATAAGAATTAGTCCATTTAAAAATGTTGTGAAATATCAATTCTGAAGATCATCATGATCACTTTCACTAAAATAGACGAGGTATCGTGTGATTATCTGCAAACTGAAAGAGAGGAAAGAAACAAAATCAGTTAAATCATTGCCAAAAAGTATGAAGAAAATAGGACCAAGAACAGAGCGCTGAGGAACACATGAGGTTACAGAACACCATTCTGAAACTGCACTCTCTTAATTCCAAACCCGCTGCTTCCCCTGAAGAGAAAAGTTTTGAATCCATAAGAAGAAAACCTCGGGATGCCCAATGGATGGAGTTTTGAGAGTAAAATGTTGTGGTCTAATTTGTCAAATGCAGAGCTGAAATCCAGAAAATACCATCACATAATTACATGATTACGATCATCAAGAGATTTGCTAAGAAGATGAAAGACGTTAACCAACATTGTCTCACAATTTCTCCCCGTGACGAAAGCCAAGGGTTATATGACAAAATAGTATGTCATGTACATAATTTCATAATTACAACAGAAATAACTTCCCCATAACCTTGCACAAAATACTAGTAAGTGAGAAGGACGGTAAAATAACCTACTCATCTTTCGGCTTATCACCACCTGATAAACAGGAACAACATTAGCTTCTTTCAAAGCCTTTGGAACTTCACTTTAAAGAATTAACAAATAACACAATACAGGAGCAAGCTCATTACAACATGATTCAAGAAAATTGGAAGATTCAGCAGGTCCGGGATATTTGGGAAGCATCAAGATTTTTAAACAAGCATTACCCTGAGTTGTAGTAAACTCAGCCCATACAATTTCAAGTCATAGATAAAAACTCAGACTGCAAAAACAGGATTAAGATTAACTAATACCTAAAGCAACCCCACGCCAGTGTATTTCTATCATTGCGAAAAACATAGTATTCAGATGGAAAAACTCACCAGCATTGAAAAAATCATCAAGCCAAAGATTCAGTTATGGCAATACTATCAGGAGTTCTAGATACACGCGAGCATGAAACTCAACAAGCTTATTTTTAATGCTGCGAGCATTGAAGTAAAAACTACAGGTTACTATTGCCAGATTGGCTGCAGGGATTGGCTTGACGAGAATCACAAGAAGAAATAGATTCAAGTATATACGTGAGATACACTAGGTCAATAGAAACATGAGAAAATATCCCATGACCTCACTACTGGATAACTGAATCTTGATTGAAAGATCTGATTAAGAGCATCATTCTCAGTAGACCCATGTAAGAAACTTATAATCAAGAAGGGCAAAGTCAGCACATGGCAATTCATGGAAACCTAATTTAAGAAGCATAAATCACACCACCAATATGTGGAGATTTGGTGGTGTCTCGTCATGAAATAGATGTGGAACATGACAAAAGACCGGGACCTCAGCCCCGAGTCACAATAATCCATGACAGAGCCTTCTCCAACTCGATTCCATCCACGTCCGTCACAGAGGCGGAAAGAGTAGCCTAAAAGAGGCAAGGAGAGGCTAAAGCGACACCAACTGAACTTGAAGAACAAAGACCAGGTGTACACCACTCAGAAAAGGTCACCCAAAGGCGGCCGAAGAACGGCACCAGGAGCAACAGTATATCCGAAAGCCGAGCAGTCAGCAGAAGGGAACAGGAAGTTAGTCTGTAGCCCCGCAGGGCACCCTTAAGCGGGGGTGGCAGCCAAGAATGATTGCCCCAAAATCTCTCGTAACCCGGCGAAGGGAGAGAAAAGGACTATGCTCGAGAAAGAGGCCCAGACGATATGCCGATTTCCCCAAGGCGAGCTGGCATGGAAAAAAACTGCATGATGCTGAATGAAAAGCCCAAAAGGGCTCAAAAAAGGTATTCCCACCAGGAAGACCTGGTAAGGGAAAAAACACTTTTCAGCTAAACAGAGGTCCGAGACAAAAAACGTCGAGAGGATCTTACCAGGCACGAAAAATAACAAGGCCAAAAGACAAACTAGCCCCAGTCGAACCAAGGAAAACAGGGAACCACATTCACCCGGAAATTCATGACCGAAGACGAACTGAGGTCACCCGAAGAGATCAAAAACAACAGACCCCGCAAGAACAGGAGAGGGGGGGACACTGGCGGTCCTGCCAGGTTGGGATCCTGACCACTAACGCAAGCCACCGGTGAGAGGCTACGAGCGAGAAGAACCCATAACGGCGAGTTGAAAAAATGATCAGAACGAGGCGACAATACGGAAAGATAGAGCTGCATATCTGTGAAAGAGAGCTCGCGAAGAGCTAAGACGGAACTAAAAGGCAGGATAAGGATCTCAGGATTCGTGTCCCTAAAGGGAACACTAGCTGACTAAAGGGAAGAACTCAAAGACTCCCAGATCAGGGGTCCGTTCGCGAACAGTCAGCGAAACCTACGGGTTACTAACTCATGCGTATGTCTCCATAATAGACCTTTTCATACCAGTTACACAGTGCTTTGGATAAGTTGATCCACTAGGCATGACATAGTATGCACGTAGATTTACGACTGAGTTGCGCGACGAACCCCAGGTTAGTAGCCTAGATCCACTGTCACAGAAGCATTAACACCTCGAACAGAGGGAGTGAGCAGAAAGGAACATCGTCACATGGATATTTTTGCGGGAAAAAGGATACGTATATGGTCCAAGTTCACCGACGAAACAGTGCCGAAAAATGGTCCCGTAGAGTATTTATATTCCTTGAATATATCCAGGTATATACAAGATACGGCTCAGAGGATTGGTAAGGAGAATCCAGCCAGATAAGACAGCAGTCTGGGGGATCTCTCAATAGTTTGGCTGTGACAAGCTCAGTAAAATAAATAGTCTGTTAAGGCAAACCGAAAGTGAGGAAGATTGTAGGGATGCTGGGAATGACCTGGGGTCAATGGCTGGTACCATTTCTTATTTTAGGGAGTATTTGGTATTTTGGGGCATTCCATTTCTCTGAAGGTACTGCATGTTTCGTCAAAATTGGTCTAAAGGTAATCAGCTAAGTGTAATGATTTACTACTAGAGACCTCATACTTATTGAATAGATGTAGTTTTCCAACTGTTCCCTCCATTTGACACCCCCGGGGACCTGATCAGATCGTAATTAGCTTTTAGGAATATGTATTACTAAAGATATCGCACAAGGGACAGAAAATGCGCCAACATTTTTTCAAAACTGTTTTTTTTGGGCATTTTAGAATGTGTTCCAAGTTATTACATCAAACCTACACGAAAATGGCCATATGAGTTAAAGATGATTTACTCTATTGTGTTGACGCATTAATAAAATGAAGCATGCTTCCCATATGCCCCAATCGTTCTAAAAGGCCTCCAAAAGGTTCTTGGCTAGCTAATATACTTTACAAGAATGTTTTAATTATTACTTGTGTGACTAGGTGTAGGCATTTGAAAATCAGAATACAGTAACTCGATTAAGATTTTTTATTTTGGTCACAGGCACTTTCCGTAGTGCATAAGGGGGGGGGTGGTGGCTCCTAGGGGACCCATTGCTAATTAACGCAAAAAACAACGTGTGGATTCTGATTTTTTTTTTGCACCAATGCAAGCGCAACTAAAAGTTAGACATACAAAACATATAAACCAAATAGTTGCAGCGTTAAAAAAGGCCAGCCGAAAAAAAAAAAAGGGGGTCCCTCGGAGCCCCCCTTATGCAGTTAAGTGTTAAGCAATACTGGCACATTTTTTAAGAGTGCCCCCAATTTGCAAAGTTGATATTTTTGGCACAGTTACGTTGGTCATTGTCTAGGAAACGATACCTACGAACGAGAAGGCTAAGAAATGCGTATTTATCCTAAAATAAGCGATTTTCCTTAATGGCAGAGCTGGAAATGCTACCTTTATGTCCGTCCATGATGAAATAGTGCCTCCTCGAGAAGATAACCTCTAACTTGACTGAACCAATAAAACAACTAATGGATGAGCGTAGACACATTGGAAGGCCGTTTCCAGCAGCCCTTGAATTATTATCGGGATCCCCGATAATAATTATTCTAATTACAAAATTCCTTCGTTTGTGACACACAGACATTTTCGAGCTTAACCATTCACAGGTATAGTTTACTAGCAGTTACCAATGCAACCGTGTAAAAATCTCAATTTTTTTGAAAAATTGGGGGTGCTCTTCAAAAAAATGTGCTAATATTGCTTTAATAAATATAGAATTACTCCATACAAGTAGAGGTGGGCTATATAGGGTCATATTTGGGTCATAGTTTTAGATTACTTCGAACACAGGCTAGATTGATGACTTTAATGATGCTTATCCCATTTCGAAGAAAAAATAAAAAGTGAGAAAACCAGGGTGCCCCAACAAAAAATCCAAAATGGCCACCAAATTGGTCAAAATCATATTTTGACCATAACTTGATAAGCTTTTGTTTAATCACCTTCATTTTAGTGGCAATAGTTGTTTTGGCCTGCAAGGAATCATTCCATATCACCACGACTTTTAATTTTCTTGATATTGCAGTTTTAGCTTAAAATTGGACTGCAAGGGCGCTTTCCCAAAGAGTACACATCTTCTCAAAAGTTTTAAATTTTAACTGGTGGGCCATCATCAGAATTGTTGATTTATCATTTCCTGAAGATTAGAGCTGTGTACCACTTACCATTTTCTTGTGGCATCAATTTGAATTTTGATGAAAACACACTCATAGGAATATACAAGGGGTCAACTTTCTTTTGTGTGAGTTTCAATGGAGGGCATTTTTTTACATTAAAAAGCCTAGTTTTAAAACCGCAAACACCATATAAGTCAACCTTTCAGCAAGTGTTCATAATAAAACTCTTCAACTTTTTCAATGATAATATCGAGGGTTGACAAACAGAAGGACGTAACTCAGCACTGAAAGAAATATTAAAGAATTTCTTGAATTCTGCTGTTCATAATTAAAAAATGTTCTTTTGTTTGCTTAACGAGTTACCCATATATGAGCTTTATGAGATGTTTACATTTTGAGTAATGAATAGATTTGCTTAGTAGAAAATATTAAACATCACATTTCTCAAAAGCACATATTACAGCAGAATTAAAGAAATTCTTTAATCTTTCTTTCACTGCTGAGTTACGTCCTTCTGATTGTCAACCCTCGATATTATCATTTTCAATAGGATGCACATTTCATGGGAAAGTGCCCTCAGAGCTCAATTTTAAGCAAAAACTGCATTTTCAAGAAAACAAAAGGCTATGGTGAGATGAAAGTTGCATAGCATGATTCCTAATACCCAAAACATGGGTATTGCTACCAAAATTAAGCAAATTGAAAAATATCGAGTTATGGTCAAAAATCAAATTTTTGACAATTTGGGTTTCAAACTTTTTTCATTTTTTTCTTCGGAAATGGGATCAGGGTGATTTAAGTCATCAAATGAGCCTGTGTTCAAAGTGATTTGAAACATTGACCTTCTATAGCCCACCACTAATGTAAGATATACCTCAATGAAAGTGACAAAGGTTTGATAAGCATCACAAAGCAGATTGACAAGTCGCATTTTCAACCATTCACAGAAGTTTCAAGATACTAAACACACAATTACATTTGATATCTGAATTGTTTATTAAATATCAAAATTGTATCATAAAACATGTACACAATATCAGATGCAACATTCAATTTGTAAAATTTGGCTTTGGACTTTACAACATGGTTGAAGAAAAAACATACAAGAGTATATTCAACCCATGTGTCACCTCTAGTACTCTTCCGAAGTAGGGCTTGAATGAGGGTATGTACAGTGGGTTGAAATTAAAATTCACGCTAAATCTATTGAAACATGGGGTAGTATGTTCTAATGCTAATGCTAATTCTATGCTAATGAAAGCATTGTCACGAAGTGCATTTCTCGTAAAATAAATCTCAAAACATCTTATCGTATGTTATTTACAATGGTATTCAATGTGAGTGAATTTACTGTAGTTTGGATACGAAGGAGTACAAAAGTCTTAAGAAATGAATTGTAACATAAAAGAGACCCAAAATCTTAGTTCGTTATGAAAACAGGTGAATCGGGGCCACATTATTTTCTTTTTTCTGCATCTCTCCCAACTCATCGACGCTGTCCAAACTTTTCTCTGTGACACGGTGGGTTGAATATATTAGATCTAGTTTGCATATTCACTGACAGCATTTGTGCATGGGTGCCCTGAAATTGAATTTCACCCAATATGCACATTGATTCTCAAAGGGAGCTAACTTAGATCCGGGTTTAAACCAGGGTAAGTCACTACATGCGTGGACGTTTTTCCTGTCAAACATACTAAAAAAAGTTTAAAATAGCCTGAAAGAAAATTATCACCCATTACAGTACACCTTCAGAGTATGGTGAAAGGAAAAAAACGTCCACCCATGTTGGACTAACCCTTGTTTAAACCTGGTTTACACATCCTTAGGAGATTTCCGGCATTGTGATTGGTCGAGAGCCGGGCAATAACGTTTATTGCCCTGCAGTAAGCGATTCTGAGTCACTTTTGGGGTAGGCATGTAGAAAAAGGTATAGACGTGTGTAAAATGCGCATGGTTCTCGGCTATTATTGCCTCAAATAATATGAAGCCCACTATACTTGATGTAATAAAAAATCAGGATTTTCAGGAATAGTTGTTGAATAAACACAAAAACAGCTTTTCGCAACTATTTTGGAGGTTAGTGCACATTCGCAGCACACCCTCTCGTAACTGGAACATCCCATTTGAAACATCGATCGTGCTGTTTATCTCAAGTGTGAAGAAGACGACAAAACATGAATGAAAAGAGTGGGAATTGCAGCTGGATTTCGAGGATTTAAGGTACCAAAATGCAAATAATGGATGTGGGAACGGGGTTCATTAATGATTTCATGAATAAACGCTTCGGACACCCGGCGCCGGCCTCCCTCGGGCCAAAACAAGCGTTTACTCATGAAAATCCAGAATGAACCCTAATTACCGTTAGACTCCCTTTGCGAATACCGCATGGTAACAGATTGTAAAAATCGGCTAAAAAGCACGGGACAGACGTACAAAATAATGGAAAAGGTATTGGAGTTTTGAAAGGGAGTGCCCCAAGTGAAGGGGTTCAATTTGACCATTCACTTGGATAGTCAGAATTGTATAAATTGGATGTTATTCGCAGAATGGAATAATACGCTTATAAATTGTATTTCTTCAGATGCGATGAAAAAACACTATTCATCGTAACTTTTCTTGAAAATTCATATTTAATGAGGTCCTAGGGACAAAGATTTATTCAAGGTCAAAATCAATGATCATCACGAAGTAATGTTCCTTATTGGCATTATAACTCTTTGATGCGCATTGTCGATTCACCTGAGGTCGGGAGTCACAATATCATGAAAACACGAGAGGTTGCTGTACTTCTCCAATGCAAGACCTAAAGTGTAATGAATTTGATTGATTTTTCTGTTTTTTAACCATTCTATTTGAAGACAAATATGATTTCGTGCATGGGGGTATATACAAACATGTGACAAAGGTATGATGGACCCACACGAACAGCCACAACAATAAAGAGCAGGGCCTTTCAGATGAACTGCAGAGTTCATCACATTGAAAAAATACAGCAAACCTCGTTGTGTTTCAAAGCATAGGTGTAAATCATTCATAAAATTTTCACCCCCACCACCCACCCCCAGTCAAAAAGAAATTTTTACGCCACTGGTTTCGATAATTCAGAAAACTCCTGTGATTGACATGATATTACAATAAAATGCATCCTGAATCTATAATTGCACTTATTACTGAGATAAACTTGTTTAAAGGTCATATGAAACTTGTTCAACATGGTATACATGATGTTGATTGTACAAATGCTGTAACATACTGGCACAGGTATGATCTTTAAATGCATCCCACCTGTCTGCTGTAAACTGATGAATGGCACGCGGTTTTGGTGGAGGAATGCAGCGTAAGTCTGAAATGTGCTGAGAGAGATTATGGCGACGACTGTCGAATGTCAACTACTTAATATTTTGCATAAAATACTACCGTAGTATAATTGATATACATAGTAATAACGAATAATATGAGTAAAAGCAGGGGCGGGGATCCAGGAATTCTCAATTGGGGAGTGCCAGTCACTCTTCATTTGCCGACACATTTTTCAGGCGGTTAAAAAAGTTCTGAAGAGTGGGGGGGGTGGATGCTCCTGATTTTTTTTCAAGCAATACACAATACAACAAAAGTAACATACCAGGGCCGGAAAATTCGCGAGAACCCGCGAAACGGTTCGCCTGAAGGTTTGCCCAAAATTACAATTTTGTATTTTTTAGGTTAGACGGGTTTGGGCAAAATTTGTCCCAATCAACGATAAAAAACATGTGATATGTTATGTATTTCGACGAAAAATGATAAGATCTAAATTAACGTGTTAAATAAGCATCAAAATAGTTGCAAATGTAAGTAATAAAGTTCCATTATCCAAAACCCTTCGCGAAGCGTTTCCACTTGCATGACTAAACAGATATCAACAATGTTTGAAGTTTGATAACATATCGATTACAAAACCGATACGGAAACTTCAAAGCTCGGTCCTCATGGTTGTTGTCGATACTTGTGCGTTATTCTACCAATCACTTCATGCAAAGAGCACGTCTGCTCGATTGTGGATGTCATTGTATGTATTTTCCAGCACAGTTTGTTAATAATTTCTAGGCAACAATATGCCATATTTCAGAAAAAAAAGATAGATGTCCCATTTGATATGTATTGTACCGATTAAATATTCAATGAAATTTTGGAAAAAAATTTACAAGTAGTAAATAAACATCTATCCAGGGGTATCGCGGGAATTACGGTTTACGATCAAGCTTTTGACGGCTGATCACACGTGATGAATTCTGAGCGAAGGACGCATTTGCCGGAGTTTTGACAACAGAATTCTTGGACAAAAAAGGAACTCATACTGGGCATTACATAATTAATTGCATGATTTCAAGATGTCGTCGTCAATGTCAAATCAGTAAGCAAAGGGGAAAGAATTACTTATTGTGCCACAACCTATTGAATTCGTTATTTTTTTTTTTTTTTTTTTTTTTTTTTTTTTATTTTTTTTTTTTTTTTTTTAGGCAGCCGCAACAAAAAAAAGCTGTTGAGGATTGTGCCATGTGTGTGGTGGAGAATACTGAAGTCATCCCGCACAAAGGCTACAGTAAATCAGTGGCCTACAGAAATAACTTATTACACATCTAAATACGATGTACATGTGACGTGTAGCAGCTGTGCGAGCTGTGAAGGCAATATGCGTATGCCAAACAAATTGTCAAAAAATAAAGGATAATGTAATAAAGGGAGAGTTGTCAGTGATGTACTGAAATATGTCGATCACAAACTTGAACCAGTTCCTATTAGTGTTATTTAAGACTAGTACATTTCAATATAATTGAGAATGTTTTTTGTTAGGTTCTCGCAAACTCCTTCTATGAGAACCTAAAAGCAGAGAACTTGAAGGTTCTCAAGGTTCTCGCAAAGGTCCTTTTGCGAGAACCTGAATAGGTTCTCGCAGACTCCGACGAATTTCAGGGCCTGCATACAGTACTAGTGTTACAGCTTGCTACAGTTTAGCATGTAAAAATCATAAATATTAAGTGTAACAAAAACATTAAAGCCACTATATCAGCAATTTTTTCCAAAATGTAAACAGATCCCACCCCTTATTTTTCATCAAAGTCCATTTTTTTTGCACTGTTATTGGAAATGGTTGTATATAGTAAAGACCCCTGTAAGTGGCTAAGCTTAACATGTCCTATCTGTCAAGAAATTACAATTTTTATGCAATGTTTACTACTAAAAGTCGGGATCTAACTTTAAATAGTAAACAAACAGTCGTAAATAACATCTTCAACACCGCTTCCAAATGCTTTAGTGTCTGTTTTTCACAAAGAACAGTAATATAAGGCACACAAGTACTTTATGCATTGATAATCAAAAAAATTGATAGAAGCACTTGCCACACCCCTTTCATGACCCCCAGCATCAAGGTTACACAGGGGTCAAAATTTTAAATGTTCTGATTGTGTTTAAAAAGCACACCATGATGTTTGTTTGGTTACAAGGATTCCAAAAAGGTATAGTTTGTACTACATATGGCTTATAGTTTTGAAGTTACGGGGTAAGAATTGTAAAAATGGTGTAAAATTCGATTTTAGTTTGTACAGGGATCAAACAGTTTCATCAAATTTGGAACCGGCAAAATAGCTTGTGGTTGAAAGGATTCACATGGGAACCAGGAAATATTTTACTTACAGTAAGAGCCAAATAGATAACCAGATTGATATTACTTTACACTTGATAAAATTTTAATACTAGCTATATACATGGGTGTAAATTTCTTGATGAAAATTGCATTATAAAAGTACAAAAGTTTGATGTAAGTTAAGCCCTTCTAGTATCTTCCCCCATGAATGCCTGAAAAAATATGAATTGGGGAAACTCCAAATTTGAAAATGTTGGCATGAGGAGGAAATTTTACTCTTCTATATATAGAAATAACATAATAAATGAGGGAAAATCGAGCTACATATCTTGGTAATTTGCTTTAATTAACCTTCCCAGGATATTAACATCCTTTTTGAGGCCTGCCCCAGAGCAAAGTACTATCAGCCAGGGTTTGTGATATTGCGAAGGGAAGATAAGATCCCACAATCTCTTTATCACTCACCAAAACATCTAACTCAAGATCCATTACACAAAATAATACAACACAGAAACGATCAACCTGATTAATGAACCGTAAGCAAGATCAATAGGAGTAGTAAAAGCCTCAAACATCTCAACAGGAGTTAAATGTGGACCAAAAATAAAATTAACTAGAATTTCGCGGTTCTCGGCTTTCGCGCTCGCTATATTCAAAGAATATAAGCTGTGGGCCGCCCCATGAAAAAACTTAACTTTTTTTTTTTTTTTTTTTTTTTTGAAGTTACGGGGTAAGAATTGTAAAAATGGTGTAAAATCCGATTTTAGTTTGTACAGGGGTCAAACAGTTTCATCAAATTTGGAACCTGCAAAATAGCTTGTGGTTGAAAGCATTCACATGGGAACCAGGAAATATTTTACTTACAGTAAGAGCCAAATAGATAACCAGATTGATATTACTTTACACTTTGATAACATTTTAATACTAGCTATATACATGGGTGTAAATTTCTTGATGAAAATTGCATTATAAAAGTACAAAAGTTTGATGTAAGTTAAGCCCTTCTAGTATCTTCCCCTATGAATGCCTGAAAAAATATGAATTGGGGAAACTCCAAATTTGAAAATGTTGGCATGAGGAGGAAATTTTACTCTTCTATATATAGAAATAATATTTAAATGAGGGAAAATCGAGCTACATATCTTGGTAATTTGCTTTAATTAACCTTCCCAGGATATTAACAACCTTTTTGAGGCCTGCCCCAGAGCAAAGTACTATCAGCCAGGGTTTGTGATATTGCGAAGGGAAGATAAGATCCCACAATCTCTTTATCACTCACCAAAACATCTAACTCAAGATCCATTACACAAAGTAATATAACACAGAAACGATCAACCTGATCAATGAACCGTAAGCAAGATCAATATGAGTAGTAAAAGCCTCAAACATCTCAACAGGAGTTAAATGTGGACCAAAAATAAAATTAAAAAGGGAAGAAACTTAGCCAACAGTGAAGCTTGATTATTTGATCAACACAGGTACTTAACAGAGAGTATAGATATGCCTATACGTGTTTCATGCAGTGCACTAGAATGCTCAGCCAAATGGCAATCACTTTAGTTCACTGTTTACATGTACATGTAAAATACTTTATATGATGTCATAATCCCATAAAATCATATTTTTTTTTCTATTTTAAATTTTAAAATATATTATAATTATAAAGTATATACACTATAACTTCTTTCACATAAGGTTAACAACCCCAGTCCTGATCTGATGGATTTTGAGAGTTTGGGATTCAATGCTAGATATATGTAAATATGCTGATGCTAGATTCATCCCTGTATCACACAAACTTTACAGTCGAATGGGTTAGTCTGCCAGATAAATCAATTTGTTTAGTCCTTCCAGCTGGACTAACTCAAACTATACTCTGTCCAGCTCGAAGTACGAAGTAGCGATGTGGGAATATACATTGTACTGACTTTCAGCGTTCATTTAGGCAAAGCACAGGCGCACTGCAACTGAAAGGCGGCACTGGGTACATGTATACGGGCGCGTCGTTACTTCATACTTCAGACAAGACAAAGTATAGTCATGCCGCTCAGTCTACCAAACTAGTCCCCAGTGAGCAGACCTTATCTCCAGATTTGATGGGGGTGATCGGCCAGTGACTCAAACTAGGGGTCACTCAGTGAGAGGACCAAATAAAGATGTCGATCAGTGAGAGAAAGTAAAAATTTGGCCAAATTACAATGCAAAACACTCAATTTAGTACATTTTGGAGATAAAAATGTCAAGAAATTGATATGATGAAAAAATAATTCTATTTTGAGAAAATTAGACACTTAAAGGCTTAAAGGGACATAATGGCATAAAAAAATTGACATAATGAAAAGGACCCTTACTGAAATCACTTCCACAATCAATACACACATCACTAGCCAGAAGTCCGTAAATAATTCATCAATTGACTCCAACATGCTTCAATAGGTTAACAACATAGCTTGTCAGTAGTGCCAGACTAACCAACCTTATTTGTTCTTATTTAGTCTGGCCTGCACCTTATTTACTAGTTTGTTTTCAGGCCACAGCAGTAAGATGATGCCCAAGTTAACTCAGTTGGTGAAACCCCCTTGGCCACCGATAATCATGAGCTAATTTTTCAGGTTGTATTTCTGTGCAGCATATTCAATAAGATGATCATACCCCCACTCATCATACCACCGACAGCTCCCGTGTTCATACTCATCACAAGACACCCTGGGTTGGCCTGGAGAACGAGATGGCAAGTTAGGCTCAGCAGTCCGTTTGCCTAACTGGTAGAAATTCTTGTAGTAGTACCTGGATAGCAAAAGATTGATATGAGATGGGAAATGGGTCATATCAGGTAATAAGAACATTTGGGACAACGTTCAACATTTATGAATAACATTTGAAGCAAGGTGATTAATATCCAGAAGTCTTAAAAGAATGTGACCATTTGGTAACATGTGGTGTCAGTTTGAAATTTAGTGGTAAATTCCGTCAAAAAATGTCCTCTCCGTATTTAGGCCAAAAAGTTTAAACTAAATCGATGGATTGATTTGTGATATTTTCTGTAAAAACTCTATTATGTTCTATACATTTGTAGTAAACACTTGGTGGCTACCCATTAAGTTTTCCTGTATCGCATGATCAAAAGTTAGAAGTCGGTGTTCCGTCAAAATCGGTCCTTTCCGAAAACATGAAGTTTTACTAACCCTAAAAATTGTTCCTCACAAATCCCAACTTTGGAAAACATACTGCTGACTTATCTATAATACAAAAACATTAATACTGAAAATAATCAAAGTACTTTGTTTTTTTACCACAAATGTAGAAATTAATTAATGAATCTTGTCTCTCTGAAAATTGTGACATTTCATCAATCATAAAAAATTGTTCATGAAGACGTGACACCTCCAAATTTGAAATTATTACTTCTTGACTTGCCTTACAATTGCAAAAACATCAATCTTGAAATTAATCATGGCACTTCATTTTTCACCCAATGAGGACAAGCGAGGTACCTGATTGCAAAAAAACAACCCTCAGTTTTAATTATAGCCCATAGTGAAGTAGTCATAGTCCGGCAGGTATCAGAGTCCGGGCCTCCATAGAAGGACAACAGAATAAAGTGTGATGAAAAAACTAATGTTGCGTGAAGAGTCAATGAATCGATTGCCCTATTGTTCAACAATTGTTCCCGGATAGTGAGCCCGGGGACTATATCTGAAAAGTGAGCAAAAAAATAATGCGCTTAAAAAGAACAGTTTTAAACAAAATGAGACAAACTTTTTTTTTTCTTGGCCATTAGTTCATTGAATCCTTTCAGCTTTGTTGATTGAAACCTGCACCATTGATTTTTATTTGATCTTTTGATTATTTGTGAGGCAACACATGCCAAAACTGAGGGATTCCATGCTAAATCCAAGTTTTTTAAGGGATCTCTTTACCTAAAAAGATTATAGTGATAAAAATTACTGAGGTCCACCTATTGTTGCAAATTGCTTTTGTGTTAAAAGGAAAATAATAGTGATTTGATAAGAATAAAATAAAAAACTATCAAAAATCAGATTCTGCATGGCCTGGAAAATGTAATACAAACCATCTGGTGGCATGTTTATGTTACTGCAGGCATGCGTATGTGGTTAAAGAAAGGGTTCGGGTTGACAGATAATGTTAGCACAAGCAATTAATTAGCGGGGTGGTACAATCCCCATATGATGACCACATAAATAACTTGAACTATTACTTCCTATTTATGCAAGGTGGTAACCACCCCACTCCCCTCGGCCGAAGTTCCTCCTTCGACAGTGCCTCAGGAGATGGACAAAATTTGAGGCATCTTTGACCAAGACTAGCAATTAGAGGTTCAGTATAAGACAAAGGCAACCATTTTTCTTTTTACTATATAGTATCACTAAACTTACCATCTGAATAAGGTTGTATGTCCTTCCTTGACCTGAGCTGCTGTGTGTACAGACAATGTCCAGGCTTGCCAGCATTGTGTTATTCCAAACGATGTGGCCGGCCTTCTTGGGGGGTACACTGATTCCAAGTTCGTAAACTATTCAAAACATGGAGAAAAATAGATTGTGACATCCAGTAATCCAGGGATCAGGTGTGGTTCAGTGGTGAATTTGAAGCGCAGGTATCTGATCTGTGAAGTTGGGAGTTCCAGCCCCACACCACACCCACTAAGACATTTAAAAGTGCAAGAAAAAATGACACAAACAGGCTTTTCAAATCTGATAAAGAAAATGTGAAATGACCAATAATTCCCAAAGATTACAAATCAGGAAGGGTGGCGCAAAACAATAGGAAACATTTTCTATTGTCGTGGGTTCTATCGCAAAATCCAATATTTGCCGACTTCCAACTCAATTTGCTGATCATCACATTTGATGCTGTAAGCAAAAAGAGCTACGCAGACAGAATCCACAGATGTAGTTCAAAGAAAAAACATGATTCCACTCAGGAAACTTAACAGGACAACAGACTTGGACATCAATTGGCATCAGTACAGGATCTAGGTTCGGGAAACAAGATTCAGGTTCGACACAGGAGTAAGGTTCGACACAAGGATTCGGGTCGCACAGATTCGGGTTCGGACACAGGACTCGGGGTGTTCGCATAGATTCGGGTTCGAATAGGATTCGTGGGTTCGACACAGGATTCGGTTTTTGACACAGGATTCGGGTTCGACACAGGATCCAGGTTCGACAAAGGATCCAGGTTCGACAAAGGATCCAGGTTCGACTTACCCCCAGGATCCAGGTTCCAACAACAGGATCAAGGTTGACACGGATCCAGTTCTACACAGGATCCAGGTTCGACAAAGGATCCAGGTTCGACAAAGGATCCAGGTTTACACAGGATCCAGGTTCGACAAAGGATCCAGGTTCGACACAGGATACCAGGTTCTACACAGGATCCAGGTTCTACACAGGATCCAGGTTCTACACAGGATCCAGGTTAGACACAGGATCCAGGTTCGACCCAGGGATCCAGGTTCTACACAGGATCAGGTTCATACACAGGATCAGGTTCTACACAGGATCCAGGTTGACACAGGATCCAGGGTCCACCAGGATCCAGGTTGAACACAGATACCAGGTTCTACACAGGAGCCAGTTCGACACAGGAGCCAGGTTTGACACAGGATCAAAGTTCTACACAGGATCCAGGTTGACACAGGATCCAGGTTCTACACAGGATCCCAGGTTTCGACACCCCCACAGGATCCAGGTTCGACAAAGGATCCAGGTTCGACAAAGGATCCAGGTTTGAACAGGATCAAGGTTCACTGCCTTATTGTGGATTATGCCAAAACACTCACACTGACTACACATTGGGCTTGTTGGAAGACATGACGGGATGCATGTGTGAATGTTGGGTGATTTCGGAGCATCATGGATAGATCATGGCCCCAGATCAACTTAATCAGCTGTATTATCCTGATACTAACACAAGCCATTACAATTATATGGATACGGAAAAGAAGCTTAAGACAGGATGCTTAGAGAAAATTGTAGTAATGAAGCAAATGTGTATTGATGAAGCAGGCCAACCAAACCAGTTATGCCCCGAAAAGGACCGGTGATGCAAAAACTTGTCTATAATCACCCCGTGACAGACAAAATGGTTGCGTTTGTTGTTTTTTTTTGGAAATAACAAACATTAATGGACCATACTTCTTCCAAGAAAAAGGACCAGCTGCCCGCATCAGGTGGTCTTCCTGAAATATCCTCTGTTTTTGGCCAACAACAGACAGTAAGATGCATTTTGAGTTTGTCTACGATGATAACGGCACAACACACTCTAGCATTAGTGTTCACAATCACATAGCAGTTGTCTTGCCCAACCAGTAAAACTACCTCACACCATTGAGTGGCTGCCACATTCACCTAATCTGATGACTTTGAACTCCTTTTTGTGGAGACACTTGAAGAAAAGACGTGTATAGATTCCTGGCGACCACCAAGTAGTCTGGCTGAGTTAGAGAGGCAGATAACAACTGTAAGTGTATGGGCTATGGTGAGGCACGCAATTACTGCCCTTCACATTAAAATGGTACATCAGCTTCAGTGAAATTTTGGAATTAAAGTATTTTGGTGATGACCTTTCATATAACAGAGAAAAACGTTAATCACAGAACAGTTTTAAGTTTAAGGGACCTGCACCAAATGAGATCTGCCACCATTTACCAATTGATAAACAGCCCAGTCGGACTGTGCAGTCTTTAGACTTGAAAAAGGCATTCTTGTTTAACAATGTTGAATGTATTTATTTTTTCCTTTTGTAAAATTAGATAGTACTTAGTTAAGCTGAAACTGACACATGAGCTATTTAGAAGTCACAAACTCCTATGAAATGATTTATGCTTTATTTGAATTATTTTGGGATGTACCCGACTGATAGTAAATTACTGTAATTTACTGTAAAAAATTAAAAAAAAAAAAACAAAAAAAAAAACAAAAAAAAAACGGGTTTGTAAAATCCATGTTTAATAATTCTTTTGGGCTGTTATTATGCCATTGTTCTGCAAAGTATCTATTTTGTGCCATTGTTCGTGCATGGGCTGTTCAAAATTAAAGAAAAGTCTATATGAAATTACGCATTCTAGCATTGTTCTTGTCAGTAACAGTGATTTCTTCAATGTGGATAGATTTTTGCTTTTATCTGACTGAAACTCTATGAGGATACTATATTTTGGGCAAGAACAGAAGAGCAAAGCCAGGGACATTCTTCTTGCATGGAACATACCTGGAAATTGTGTTTCTCCACCTTCTTCTACAGCGTGCAAATAACACCAAGATAGTTTTTTAGGGCCAAAAACAAAAACCCCGGGGGGAAATCTCTTTTTCTAAGGGGTGACCGACAATGCAATCTGTATGCGTCTTGTCAACTAAAGAAAAAAAAATGAAACGTTGAGACAATGATTGTACACATAGTAAAATTCACAGCTCAAATCAAGAGAAGATATTCGTAGCTTCCCACATCATTGCATTGCTTCAATGGAGGCTTTTGAAAGATTACGGATGTGAATCGTTGAGATCTGAACAAAGGTAAATGACCATTAATGCATATCAAAACTTGCATTTCAAGAATGTTCAAATCTCTACAATTTCACGACTACAACGTTACAAAAGCCCCTTGGAAAAAAATCATGGCACTGGCAGTTCTAACAGCACAGTATGGTAATTGGGAAACAACCAGCATTGCATTTTATCTTAAGAAGATAACAAAAACCTGAAGAAATCATAGACCCTTTCATAATGGTCTTAAATACAATATTCCTGGAAGTACTGTACTGACCCTAGTATAGTCCCACCTGATTTTAACCTGAAATTTGCTTGAATTTAGGGGGTGGGATTATAATGGGATCTCCACCCTAACATGAAAACACATGAGCATCAACGTTTCAGCCTTTCAGAAAGAAACTTATTCCAGATATTTTCAAGTGTCAAATGAGGTGTGTGATCAACAAAGACCTGTAAAAGAACTGAAGAATGATCCTAATTAATTTTGTAAAGAATATCATCAGAAAATACTACCAAAACAGTAATGATTGTAACAAAAATTGCATGTAATCTATTGCCTTCCAGCAAAAAACTCATGGGTAGGATTATGATAGGATTTTCTACTATTCTTTAGATTCTTTCAAAACTGGGGGTGGGATTATAATCGAGCATGGGACTATGACCGGCTCAGTACGTTATTTTTTTAGAAATACAAGGAGTAACATATCATTTGCTGCATGCTGTGGGTCTCACCTCCTCTGCTTTTGATGAACCTTCTAGACTGAGTGACCAAGGTATTTAATCTATGCTATTGCTGCTCTTAATGCTGCATGCAAAAGTTTAATAGCAAATTGGAGCTACAGATTCAAATGACCGGTCATCGGGTAGCATGTTTGGGTATAAAGCACTGTGTTTCCACTTTAGAATCCCTTGATGAAAGCAGTTTATTTCCAATTTCTACACTCGCACATGATGCAAGACGATCTTAGACTGAGCCAGCTATCACGTTTGATTATCAACACTAATTTAAAATCATTACACGCCATCAGGTGGATACATTGGAAACTTTACCCACCCGACAGTGAAGTTACCCAAGTTACCCAACACTGGCAAACAGACAATGCAAAGGTCCAGCCTTGAATAATGACAGTAAAATAGTCAAAACATGTACTGTTCTCCAGCCAAAAGGATCATTTCCAATGTACTACCTCACAGCTGTTTGAAAGTCTAA